>JAJMSH010000030.1:0-142637 GCA_030558315.1 Kodamaea suecica
CACATATTTCTCTCAAAACATCAATTAACGTCCACTTTTGGTTTGCAAAAATACAGTGACAAAGTGATGCGACTGACTACCACACAAAAATATCCGCTTCAGAATTGTCTTTCCTGACATACCAACCGTTCGGAATAGCTAAATTGCTTCCTTTTTCATTTGCTGTGGCAATGTGTCTCTTAAAGTTGCTGTTAGCGATGATGCTTTTTGTGGTACCACACTATTACTTTCTTAGTTCCAATATTTATAATGCACTAGGATCCATTGAAGTTACTATTCTCCATCCGTCCCCTACATTGTTTTAACGATTTCGTTCTATGTATTCTTAGCGTACCTAATTAGTTCTAAATATTCTTAGCTCACTCTAATTGGTACCGCATCCTACTCTCCTTATATATTGGTACATTTACATTTACGAAGTAAGGTCTTACGTTAACTCGCAAATCGAATTCATTATCGCTCTCTAGTTAGCATTCCCCTAGGAACCACCTCTTCTCCTAATCGTCGTCTCCACTAGGCCCGAATTCGCCTTCAAAGATAGTGGCTCCGGCCTTTCTTCTGTTTTCAATCACTACACACTCCTCCATCTCCAAGATCATCTTAGCATTGGGTCTGTCAAACGGATTGGGTCGTAACATCTTGTTCACTAACTTATCCAACGTCATTGAGTCTCCACTAAGCAAGAAATCAGGTGCCCATTGTGGGACTTCCAACAAGTGCTTACTGCAGGTTTTGACTGGTGGATGTAGGGAGATACGGGTGCCTGTACTCTCCATTGTGCTTCTAGTACCTATTATGTCGCGAATAGCTCCAGTGACTCCGTCGGTATTGTACGATGTTATCGATGAGAAGTTCTGGTGTTGCAAATAATCGCTAATGTTGTCGCTCAGAAGACGTCCAGCATCACTCAAGTCTCCACTGCGGAGTTTTCGCCATGGCGTACCATTGTCTGGCAATATGATATTGGCTGCAATCTCTAATATGATCAACCCTATTGAGAATATATCAGCAAATGGCGTGTATATCTTGTCGTTGATCAATTCAGGAGCAATATAATTCCGGTCACCTTCCAAATCAAAGTCTTTTTCAAGAATGGGAAGTTTTGTAGCTAACCCAAAGTCTCCAATCTTCAATGAGCCTTCAAATGTAACAAATATGTTAGCGGGCTTCATATCAAGATGAAGATAGTTCTTCAGGTGTATGAAATTAAGCCCGTTCAACACTTCAATCAAAATCTTCCAGATTCGAAACTCATCAATCTTGTAGTTGGTATTTTGTTCGAGGAAGTCAAAGAGGGTACCGTTATCGCAATATTCTGTCATGATGTAACAGTAATTATTGAAGTCCCAGGCCTCTATGAAATATACCAAGTATTCCTTGCCTTCTTCTTGTTCTTGCAAGTTGACTGACTCGTTGTCTTTGACTGAGGTCAATACACGTAGAGCCTCAATTTCTCTCATGATCGCCTTACGTTCGACTTTTCCTAAAATTGGTTTCTTGGATCTTTTGATTGCAAACTTTTGGTTGTGGAAAAGACATTCGTATGCAATTGAAAACTCCCCACCACCGATGAATTTAATGTTCTTCATACCAAACTTGTGGATTAAGTGGTCATCAATTTTGGACAATGTGTCATCATCATTGAGATCGCCTACGGGAACATTCAGGTCGGACTTCATTCCGTCTTTCATGGGTTCTGCTTTCAGTCCTTCGTTCAATAGCAACTGGTTGTGTAAATTTCTAGAGGGGAGCGTCTTCAAATGAAGTAAATTGGTTGGTGTTGATGGTTCATACTGTATGGTGTTACATGGAAGCGTAGAAATCGTAAGGTTTTTCCGGTTGAGTATCCTATCTGATTTGGTCAACTTTTTGAGTGAAACTGGACTGAAGTTGCATGGAGTACTGCTGGATTTCTTCACTGATTTGGTTGGCGTTTCAGGTATCATTTCAATGTCTGAACTCATTTCCATTTCTTCGGCCGTAGTAAATGTCGAGTGTTCCATTTCTCCGAGAACAGCTCGACTAGTCTGCTGCACGGAGTTGTTAGTAGAATTGAGAAAGAACGATGACGTGGATTCGTTCAAATGACTATAGCTGTGGTTCCGGCCCACTTCAATTGAAATCTCAGAGGTCTCCTCCATTGGTTCCTCATGAGCGGATCCAATAATATTGGAAAGGCTCGACTTATTAGTATTGCTCATTGTTAATGGATTCTTCTTGATTGGGGTATCTGGAGGTAGCTTGCGCAACTCTTTCGTAATTGAGTTCTTCTTAAGTAGTCCTGCAGATTTGAATGCTGTTTGCAATGGTTTTACAAACTTATATGAAGATTTGTTTTCTTTATCATCGAATTCATAGTCAGCCGATGGATGCATATTAGCGACGTTCAAGTGGTGATTATTTTGGATATGTTGAGAATGATGCAATTGGGGGTTAGATTGAGGATGCAATTGAGGTAATTGTGGTAGTTGAAGTGTATTTGATGATAGTGGACCTGCATTCCGAAGCTTTTTACCAATTATCTGACTAGATGATGACGGTGTATTCTTGGAATCTTCCATACTCTCTCCAGATTCTGATTCTTTTGCATCCTGGTAAATTATGATTCTATTCGAACTCGAGGATAGTTTTCGATTCTTAGAGGGACTATCGTAATCAATGTCATCGATATTGTAATATTCAAAGTTGGAAAATATAGGGGATGATGAAGGGCGAAATGGTGATTTGTTGGTTTTTCTTTGCTTGTTCACTGATGATATACCATCAAAGATCTGGTCTTCAAACTTTCTTTCGAACTTTTTCTCGAATATGTGGTTCTCAAATGATTGCTCTTCATTGCATTTCTTGTCAAATATATGACCATCACTAGTAGATTTCTTATCGAAGAATGCAACCACCAGCTTTTTATCTGGAGTAGATCTACCGGAAATAACTGCGTCTTTGTCTGCGTTTTTAAACATCTTAAATCCCTTCATACCAAGTTTACATGGTGAAAACTTTTCCTCAACCTCATGTGTGTTGGCATTTATTTTATTTGGCGATGGTGAAGGTGACTGACTCACAAACTTATGGGGCCTTTTGAACTTGTTCGTTACAGCTGTCCTCGAACTGATCGGGCTTGAATTTTCATGCGGCGTAGATCGTATGATTGAGGAATCGATCTCGTTCAAGTCACTTATGTAATCGATATCTTCTTTGTTGATAGTATTAGTGTTTTGTTGGTTTTGATAGCCGAGTGATCTCAAGTTAGACTCTATTGATAAATTTAGAAACTTGGATGAACGCTTTATGGATGACTGCAGGGAATTGAATCTTTCTAATTCCTCTCCCTCTGAAAAATCTTCAGAACATTTGTGCAGCAATGAATTTGATGGAGTTGTGGTTGGCTTCTTTCGTATTAATGAATACGAAGGAGATGTTGAAGAATGCGAGCGTGAATGTGAATTGGAATGTGATTTCGAGTTCGAGTTTGAGCGTGAGTGTGAGTGTGAATGAATATGAGGGTTTGGCTGTGAGTATGGAGTATTCGCGTATGGATTTGAACGAGTTCGTGAATGCAGAAATGTGTGGCTAGATTGTGAATGTGATGTGAATACCGCAGTCGAGTTATTCGGAGGCTGTAAGGTTGGGCTCCCAGTTAAAAGTGCGTTCAAACTAGTTTGCAAACGAGTATTAGGGTCCGACTTTATTGGGGACGCTGAACTCAAGCCAGTTCCTGTACTCAAATGTGAATTGGAGCTTAAGAATGCATTCGAGCTAGCAAGCGGCACTGAGTTTTGATTATTTCCATGTTGATAACGTCTCAGTGGTTGGATATCCTCGTCGTCATCTTCATCATCCAGAAATATATCTATATCTTCATGAATCTTATCATCGATATTATCGTCATAATACGTGCTCAAGTTGAACGGTGGAGACTTGTTGATCTTCTTCTGACCAGAATCTAGGTCATTTTTAAGGTCCTCCAAAATCAAACTATTAAACGAACGTGAAAAGCCGTTGTTGGTGAAATATTCCAACTGATGACTATTGATATAGATCGAGGGTGAACCGGAAGTTGTGCTGATGTTCTTCTTCCCACTACTTAGTTGCTGTACTCTGAATTTGCTTGCTGATGAGGATGCTGATGGTCTCCTTCGAGTAGGCGAAACAGGATGGTGTTTTGGAGTTCGTATCAATCTAGAACCATCATTGTCTCTTAAATTATAGTTTCCGTTATTAGTTAAGCAATCATCTATATCATTATTATGCGTTTCGTTAAACTTGGAGCTCTCTCTTCTAATTGAGATCTCCTCATTCGTTTCACTTACCTCGCTCAAATCCTGCAACACATCGTTCCGGTTATTCTGGTTTGATGTGACTGAATCGTATGATGTATGAATTGTTGAACTTCCTCCACTAGAAGTATTATGGGTTCCCGAACTACGCGAACTCTTCGAAGAAGGGGTCGTATTGGGCGTCGACATAGTATTGTTACTTGATCTTGTGCTTGGACGGTGGGAATTGAGATTGGGAATGGAGTTGGAGGGTAATTGCCCGTTGTTGGGATCTGAAGGCATGTTGAAACAATACTATCGAATAGATGTATTCTTGTATGTATGGACTTCAAATCTTCCTAGCAATCTCCCAAGAAAATATTCGTACTCCTTATTTGGCTCCTAGACTGTTGTTACTGTTTCGCTTCTTCGTTTTGTTCTCCTGTTCCCTTGTAATCGTTGCTGTTAATGATCTTTTCAACTTTCGTTCTTCATTTGTTTTTTTTTTGGCTCTTCAAAAAATGACAGTATTTACTTCTGCGGGATATGTACTGCGGCACCGGTCTAAATGTGCATCTCCCATTTACGATGTTTACGATGTTTACGAGGATGGCTATAGAGGGAGAGAATACAGGGGATTTCTTGTACTGGAAGTAATGTAATTCGAGGCCTTGTTGTATTGGGAGAAGGAAGGGCTATTGAACGAGATCTTCAATTATGCTGATATAGCGAATTAAAGGTTGTTTTGATGGTTTGTTTACATCGCTCCTGTTCCACCAGACGCGTCGCCAAAACTTTGATAGATGATTACGTAAGGTCAATAAGGGCCCATTACTGACGTATGCTGAAGCTAAGCAAAGCTGCAGAATGAATACTTGGGAGTCGTAGGATTGATATATTTGCATAGATGAACCAGTAATCACATGTATAGAACAGAGATCCAGGTTTTGGGTGAAATTGTCAATTAGGAGTTCATTGAGTCGTTCCTACTGCAATGCAGTGTGCTGTAGAATGGGTATTCAAGCACTTGGTTTTTGCACCCATATCGACATCGTTATAACTATTGTCAAGATATTCTTTACTAGGAGGAGTTGTTTTCACAAGAACCTTCATTATTCCCAGATTGCAAGTAATAATTGCATCCCTTTTACACCACGTTCGTTTCCAAACTGCTACAGTGCATCACCTGCCAAGTAATCCCCCAAAGCGACCACAACAGTCGTTTCCAAAGCTTCAAAGATCCTACTCCATCTTTTTCGTCTAATATTCACCATCTTCCCTGGCAAAAGGTTCCATTCCTCTTCTGGCACCGTGACATGACGTTAATCCAACCTTGAACCCTCTTTCCAGAATTTGGTCCCCCGTTACTCCGCCGGCATATAAATCTGCGGTCGATATCGAAAAGATCTTCGCAGACGTTGAAGTTAAGGTGCTGATAGTTCTTTACAATGATGCTTGAGGAACACTGGAGGGACATAAGAGAGCACGGGCAGCTTATTTCAGGAATCCCCAAGCGGTTATCCGACTGCAAAGAAAGGGAGTGGATTGTTCCATTGGACGTTAACAAAGAAGTAAATACAGCACAGCTCATCGGATGGTTCGAGGAGTCCAAATCTGAATACTTGATAATGGCAATCACCCAGAACGACGGTACACTGGTGTACTACAGGGTGAACAAAGACTTGGAGGACTTGAACGGGCGATGATGTAAATGTGATTTAGAGATGAAAGAATTTAACGTTGGTTGTTGTGATCTTGATGGTTCCTAGTGATATCAGGGGACCTGAGGCTCAATGGCGTTGTGAAACCAATTCATTGGATTATGCGAGCCATCAACGAGGACTGGATCAAGTATATTGGTCAGTCAATTGTGGTAAAGTTGTTGCTGCACACACACCTCCCTGCTGAAGGGTTCAATGCTAACACAAGCAATTTGTCTAGCGTACTTTCAAATTCGCTTCAGCTGATAGTATTCCTTAGTGAAACCATCCAGCTACAAGTAAACTATTAAAACGGCTGATCGGAGAAGCCTTGTAATGAGAAAAGTTAACTAATATCAAGAATGATTTACTTGACCTTCAGGGATTTCTTGTCACACGACCAAAAGTATACAATCTGCAGAAGTAGGCCTTGACTCGGCTAACTATTTGAAATATGAGAGAAGTGGAACCCATACGTATCAATTGATATCAGCAGAACGCATTGCCAGATCTGACTGCCGAGTACCCTTTCAGACCATGAAAACTAATAGCCTTGGTGTGAAATAAACTTACTATCCTCAATGAGATAGAAATGGTTAAATTTCTGGAGTCTGATCTATGCTGCAGAAGCATTGAGCTCAAATCATAAAGTCAAGTTCAGAGGCTTAAATGCAACCTATGATGCTAAAGAAGTGAATCGTTTCAGAAGAATTTGAGTATGGAACTGAAGTTCTAATAGACAAAACCAAAGCATTCAAGGAAGGTACTTGATGAATAAGTCTCAGCTTACCCTAAGGTGTTGTCTTTTGTTGCTACATTCCAGCTCTCTTGTCAACGATGCTATGCTAGTGTTTCTTAAGTTACTATTTTCTCTTGGTATGCTTCAACCGCAACTACGAGTGGCATAGCTATCACTCTTGCACCCAATTGAACATTAGTTTAAGTGACATCTTAAATCTTATTCACCTTAGCACTGCTTCGTGATTGTATGGCAACACCTCTTAACAGTATGCACAGTTCATAGCATGTACTCAACAGTAAACATTTTATCCTATCTTGGCACTATCTACACCTACACTATCTACACTTGATACTATCTACACTTGACACTATCTACACTTGACACTCTACACTTGACACTCTACACTTGACACTATCTATGCCTACACTATCTACACTTGACACTATCTATGCCTACACTATCTACAATTAACACTATCTACAATTAACACTATCTACACTTGACACTGTGTTCTCTTAAGAGCAGAGTTCTAAGTACAACTCTCCATATCACCGATAAACTGCTCGAAGGTGGCAGCCGCATGTTTCACCCGCAAACCTCAAACAACATCGCTTGTACCTTTGTGCCTCCCCTGCTTAGGTGGCCAAGGATCTGTGGAGTTGCCTAAACGGCTTCGTTAATTTCTTCTATTGTTCTCTGGAATAAGCGGATTATAATCTGTTGCTCTTGATTGGTCCAAAATGGCATTACTTGAACCTTGTCGATGGCCCCAACCAAAGAAGACTCGTGTGTTCTTTTACGATCCTCTAAACGACCACCAATGCATGGCATGCCATTGCATGAAGTTGCTGGGAATAATCTAAGCATCTACAGTTAGGTAACAGTGTTTCATTAAGGTATGAAAAATGCAGTTTGACATTTGGTAACAGAATCAGAGAACAAATACACCATCAAAGGGATCATCAAAAGGCATACTGAAGAAGTCAAAGATGTAGGACAGTTTGTGAAAAGGACTTGGAGGGAGGGCTTCAGCGTGAGCTTAAGTGGGCTTTTACTATTTACGTAGAACAAGGAAGAGCTTAAAAAGGTGGTAGACATTGGAGGTGTGAGTATTTCTTAACTGATGGGCAAGAGAGCAGGGAGCAGGGCTACTGCCGTTTATCTTGACACTTTATGATCCAATAGGCTTGCTGGCATTTTTCATTAGTAAGTGGAAAACATGTCAAGGGGGCATCGTATTTCTGGGGCTCTTCTCTTTGTGAGCTGAGTAGCATTTCTTTATCTCTGGCATCAATTCTGATGGACGTATTACTGTACCCAGAAATGGCCCTGGAAAAATGGCGGTACCAACAGAATCGCCCTGGAAAAATGGCGGTACCAACAGAATCGCCCTGGAAAAATGGCGGTAAAAACAGAATGGCACTGGAAAAATGGCGGTAAAAACAGAATGGCACTGGAAAAATGACAGTCCCAACAGAATGGCCCTGGAAAAACAGCTTTACGAATTACTGAGGAAAATATTACACCAAAAACTACTAGAACTTCCGCCCAGACACATCCCATCGCCTCCGGTTTTAACTCAGAAACTCCCCAACTGTCTTACTCTTGAGATCACACTTCGTATTGAGGACTAACAGAAAAAACTTTGAAGATGCAAATAGCAAGATCGCATCTCTGTGACCCAGGTCCGCCCATTTCTCACTAAATTTCAGGGCGCTTCCCGATAGAAGTACAACCACTAAAATAAAATCCTGTCCTCTCACTAAATCCCAATTCCACAGACTGCGTTTCTTGCTTTCTAATTTTCTACTTTGGGTTTGGATTTTGCTTCCTAATTTCTTAAACACTTTGAGATCTTTAAAAAGGGCACGAAGGGTTTTTTTTAACTTTCTTTATCACTTTTATTAACGATAAAGATACAACACCTAACACACTTGTATTCTGTCTGACTTATATCAAAGGTGTTAAGTTCTATACTAGCAAACGAACCACAAATTCATTCTCAGCAGAAGGATACCACTACATCCTTTCATGGAGCTTTAGTAGAGATACATTAATGATATGACCATTTCTAATAACGGTCTAGAGATACTTCCTCGAGGTACGAAACGATCACTGCCAACGTTCTCCAAGGCAGAAACTACAACCATGACACCGAACATGGCTGAAGAATCGTCTTTTGACGTAATAATACCCTCGAACGATATTTCCGTTAAATCCTCAAGCGTCACCAGACCTTCTTCGACAACACCTCCAAGGCTTCAAACTTCAATAGCTCTCCCAAACACGGAACCTTCTTCGCCACCATCGAAATTAGAGCCTTCCACATCGTCTCCAAAGATGAAACCTTCAACTTCATCACCAAAACTCGACTCGTCCACCTCGCCTCCAAAATTGAGACCCATTTCTCCACGTATAAGTGAAAATTCGAAGCCTGTGTCAACCGATACATCAAAGACAACAGCTCCCATAGATGGTCAACAATGTTCCAATTGTGGAACTTCTAAAACTCCCCTTTGGAGAAGAGCCCCGGATGGTACACTCATATGCAATGCTTGTGGGCTTTATTTAAGGTCAAACAACACGCACAGACCAGTCAATTTAAAAAGGCCCCCTAATATCATTCAAGTTCAAAAACATGAAGAGGGGTCTTGTCGTGGGGATGGAATGTGCAATGGAACAGGAGGTTCGGCTGCTTGCCGTGGGTGTCTTGCGTATCACAATCGATTGTATTTGATGAGTAAACGAGATAAAAACTCAAACTTGCCACTACCTCCACCAACACCTCCATGTGATGGTAAATGTTGTGGGGCAAAGGATGAGGATAACAATCCTCCTGCAGTTTGTTGTGGAGATAGAGATGAGGATTCAGCTTCCGGTGTCAAATCAACCACTGCTGGCACTACTGAGGACTCTATGGCTATTGCATGTTTCAACTGCTCCACCACCATTACTCCTCTTTGGAGAAGGGATGATGTGGGAAACACAATTTGTAATGCGTGTGGGTTATACTACAGATTACACGGCTCACATAGACCTATAATCATGAAGAGAAGCACGATCAAAAGGAGACGGAGAAATATTCAATCTGGAATGAAGAAAGAAGATGAAGACGATGATAAGTCTTCCTTAGTGCCTGCTACCTCAAAATCTCCAATAAACATTCCAAGTGCAAGCCCAAGCTCAAGTTCAGAGAATGCCCTTCTAAATCCTTATGCGAATAGTCCAGACAAGTCGCTCAAGAGTCCAAAGGGTACTCCACAACATTCACTATCCCCATCAAATGGAACCACACCAAACAGTAGCATTTATGGCTCTCCCCTGGCTTTGCCTCCTAGTAATGCTGTGCCAATCCATGTAAATCACCAATATCAACAAAAGCAACACTTCTACCCTCCGCCCCAATTGCCCCCATTATCCGCAGCAGCATATTCGTATTACCCACCCTATTCTGGCGTTGGACGAATGCCAAATGGACCTGGACCAGTTCCTGGACCTCCACTATTGGCGCCATTGGCACCAATTCATAACATGCCTGTTCCTCCGGTGTATACAGTTACGCCACCTTCACACGTAACATCAACCACAATAACCTCTACACCTGTAAATTTTCAGGCAACACCTTATTATGGATACTATCAACCTCCACCACAAGGGCCCTCAAACATCTCCAGCACATCACCATCACCAATTTCAGGCATTGGTACGTCAAGCTCTGTGAATAATGTCAACTCCATCAAATTGCCTTCTTTGTACATATCTGATCCTAGGAGGGAAGAGCTGAAGATACCCCCTATGTCAAATACTGCACAAGATAAATTAGAACAGAAGGACCTTATAGAGACGAAAAGTGGTGTTAATGAAGTGAAGAAGAACAATAGCAGGATTGCTATTGACTTTACGGCAATGTTCTCAATTCTGCAGCCAGTTAAAGAAATCCCAAAGGACAAAGAGAAGGACAAGGCTAAGAAAGATATTTCAAATCGTGCTTTATCGATTGGGGGGCTTTTGAATGGATGATAACAAAACCTTGAAGAATACTAAACAATCACGACTTCTTAGAGGATTGTTTTTAACTATACAACCTAATGCTATATCTAGATAACCATATATTATAATAAATGGCTAGAATATTCTAAAGCTCAATATCAAATACTTGTATTTTAGATATCGTAGCACATTTTGCAGTCATAATCGAAGACGTCGAAGGAGGTTGCAAAATCCTCGATTGAAGGACAGAAGCAATCTGACCACCTAAAGCAACCACGCCATAACGAAGACCAGTCTTGTGGGTATCAATAGGTAAACATCCAAGCAATTTACTTCATCAGCCAGCCAATATTTGCCATGTATTAGCTTTCTCACTTTCTAATTTCCAATGCAATTGGCACCGTATATCCAATGGTGTACTGTCAACATGGACTCACAAATGCATGAGAGGTGAAATGACTGGAACACAAATGGGGATCTGGGTTGATCCAAGGTGATATCGGTCATCACTGAAACGGAGAATTTCACCAAACTGTGGTAGGAAAGTATGGCTTTGAGTGGTTATAACGGTTACTATACCGAACACAGGCCTCGCAGGTTTTGATTGATGAGGAGACTATGCTATGTACACATTATCACCTTGCTAAGGACAGCTTGTTAACTTGAGCAGAAAGATAGATGAAGCAGTAAGGGCAGGACCGCACGCCAATCCGACTTCGGGAGTATGTACGTTGTTTTAGTGGAACAATCACTTGTCTCTCTAATAATAGAGAAACACGTAGGCGTGGCTCGACGCTCAATGGTCTCTTTGTATCAGCTCGATGATGGTTTGGTACACCTGGAGTGCCAAGACAGCCTGACGGTGGAGGCTGAGAGATCAAGCACTCTTTATCGGTCGTCACCATCGTTTTGTATGGAAACATCGCATGGCTCATCATACAAAGTTTGTTCGTCAAGAGTCCCCGATGATATCGGACCATAAAAGTTTTAATCGACGCTTTTCACTGTTTGTGTATGCATTCGACGTGATAGAGAATGTTCTTGGCATTCCTTGAAGAAGGGTCTTATGCGGAGAGATGGAATAGATATGATAAGAAGATCTAAAGCCAATAGAACGGGAGTATGAAGTTTGCGACAAACATTTGCTAGCGCAGCCAATAATACATGGATCCTTTGGTTAATAAGAGGATGCTTGAAGAAGTATATCTAAGGCCAATGGAACTGGAGTGGTATCATATTCAGAACTGTGCATGCGCATAGCTTGGATCCACCATTGCTGTGTACGAGCCTTCGACACAAAGATGGAAACCAATCGGCCAAGCAAGAAATTTTCCTGCTCTTGGCAAACATTTTGGTATTACATGCTTCTAATCTATAGAGATAGCTGCATAATTACTTTATCTGATCGGATAACTTGCTCCACCGATATTTCCAGTTCACGCACCACAAGCAATTCTTGTAGTTATTGGATTTCTGCAGAACGTCTCCTCTTACTTAATATGGTTACGAGATGATAGCAGCACGATTTACTGGATTGCAAACGATTCTCAAAATAGCCAATGACATTGGGGCATTCTTCTGTACCGCATGTGTTGGTGATAGGTTAAACAGTTAAGAGTCAATAGGAGGTATTGGTGCGTCGATTTGGATTTCTGGGGAGCTTCATTTCATCATGAATTTTGCAGCCATTTGAGTTGGCCCATAACTTACTGGCATGGAGTACAATTCAAACAGAAAGCATGAATACTGACTGCCAAAGATAAGAATCAGTTTTTGGAGATTGATATCCAGAAACGGTTCCTGCAGCATCGATTACACCCAAAGCAACAAGATCAATACCAATGAAAATTTAAGGTAGCCAGATTGTTCTCAAGTTTGAGCTTCGAGTTTCTTGCACCATTACTAGCTGTGCAAGTGAAAAGTATGAAACTTAGGGCTAGTATAATACAAGCATGGGTAATGAAGAGTTTATGGCTAGCACCTAAGGATCGAGCCAAGCAATGAACTCCAAAGCAGTCCCAACTGCAAAGCAAAGAGAGAAATATCTTCTTGACAAAAGGAACAACCCCAATTGAGCTATGAGAACAAGACCGAATGCAAGTGGAAATATTACGTTGGGAGCCTATTTCAACTCTGTATCATAGAGATTACCCTGGCTAATAAGAGCGCCAAACCCGTGGAAGATACATCCATTAGTTTCTTTCAATTGCTTTGATGTTGCTACATTCCCTGAAATGGTGTACCCAGACAACGTTTCACCCATGGTCTGAGATAGCCCATCAAGGCTTGGGATATTTGTTGAAGGAGCTGAGCCAACGATGGACACAACCAGCATGATAAGAAAGAATCCCCAAGGGAAGCTGTGTTGGTTTCAGATACAAGCGACGACAAAATTGATCAGCTGATAGTACAATAACATTAACGACAAGTGCCATAGAGTTATCCTAGCTCTTCTGTGCAAGGAAGAAATGGCATGGTTTAAATAGTGTTAGTACTATCTAGTGGTTCCATTAGTTTATTGGCATTCAAAGCAAGCGAGGCCGTTAGTCGAGACGAATGTGTGATTCGACAACAAACGAACAACTATGATTGGGCTTGGTATTACAAGGAAGTCAACATCTCCATGGTCTGGAAGATGAAGTTATCATAGCCCAGTTATATCAGTGGTGGCTCTTTTATCGAGCTGGGTACGCCGTGCGTAATTGGAATGGCTGCGAATAGTTGCAGCTAAAAGAAAGTACAACGGTGGGGGATGACGAATGGCTGTTAATCGATAGGTAGAGGTGTGGTTTCGCAAGGCTATTAATGCGGGCATGTTGCACTTTTCGACGACTTTGAGTGAATAATGATTTGTCTAAAATCAGAAAGTGTCAGGAGTGGTCCATAATGTAATCGGAGTACTTACTAGTTAGAATGCAATGTTGGATTATCAAGGCAACCTCTTAAAACTATGAATAGAGTTACTGTTCGCAATATATTGGAAGCACCCCTAAGTTTCCCCAGGAGTTGTATCAAAGAGATGCTTTAGGAGTTTTGCTGCTGGGTCTTCAATTCTTGTCTTCAATTCTTGACAATTCTCAAGAGAGCATTCCGCTAAACTCTAATATGTACTTATAGTGCACTACTACAAAAATGCGTTAAACCAGGCATTAGCTCAGTGCAAGTGATAGCAATTGAGTCTTCAAGCGGAAACGAAGTCTTCTTTCTCGGACTTTTATGCCATATAGAACTCTTCTCCAGCAACACTAAACACCAAAATAACTTCCTCAGTGTTCACATTTATCAATTACCTCTAATACTAATTATACTCCCTTTAGGAATTCAATCACTAATACTTACATTAATCTCATTAATTAGAGGATTACTTATAAAAGACGTCTGGCATAGTTGAGTAATTGCGCAACAACCGCAACATCAACATCAACAACAATAGCAGTAACGGCTGTTATTTTTTATGAAATTGCGCATCGCCAGTTCAATTCCATCCTGAGATTTTTACGGTCAATCGCATAGAAGCTCTTGAGAGAATGGTTTTCAATTGAAGTAGTTCGATACGTGCCCAAGTAAAGTGTAGGAGGTCTTTCGAAACATAATTGATCCCATGTGTATCCTTAAGTACGTTAGGCTGTGTAGTACTAGGCTATGTTAAACCAAAACACCTATAATCTCCTTTGGCATATACAACAATTGAGAGATGCAGTTGGAGGGTAGTTTATTTCAGGTTGATTCACCTCAGAATGGTAAAGAGGGAATCTGGAGTAATGGTAAAGGAAATATTGCAATCAGTGTCAGTTCATATTGGTTACTCCAGGTATTCCAAATTTTCCCCACAAATCACTTCGTATTTAATCTTCACATTTGGTAGTACCAATTTACAGTGGTCTCTTCTCAGGCTTTGAAGCCATTACATTTCCTTTAATTGAGCAACTATCTTTCAGAGACACCATACGAATTCAAAAAACGGCATTTAAACTTGCAGCCAAAATACTGGAATTGCTCGTAGTGTAGAATGTAGTAGTGTAGCATGTTGAATAGCATGTTATAGTATAACAAGTTCAGCATGTTAGACTGACTAATGCTTGAAATACACATCCCTTCAACACTTGCTTCCCATATGATGATTGAACAGATCACATAGAATAATCCCCAGCCCCATAACAGCCCCATGTATACATCTTCTTCAATACATTGCAATACCCAACAGCTTATCCCGTAGCCTTCATTCGACTCTACTGCAACCCTCCACTACAATCGATGGCTGCAAAATGCGACGCAATGCGCGCTACCAAATTAAGACTGTAACACCCACACTTGACAACCAATGGCATCCAATTCCCCTACTCCTTTGAATAGACTGCCCTATTGCTATTTCTACCATAGGTGCTTATCAGGAAGCAAGCTTCCCCATCAACTACTCCAATCCTTGTTATACCCTCTTCACTTGTAATTTGGCCACGTGACTTTGTGCAATATTTCACCATAATGACCCCAAGCAGTTTGAATAGTAAACGACGATAACGACATACATAACGAGTCTTTCCATAAAGAGTGGCAGCTGTAACACCTTCCCATTCAGTTTAATCGGTACCCTTACTTGGATTCTTACAGCAAAACATGTCGGATCAACAAGTTATAGACAATTCGCTAGCAAGAAAGGCCAAGGACATTGCTGCAGGGTTTATTGGTGGTGCTACTCAGGTATTGATAGGACAGCCTGCTGATTTGGTCAAGATACGATTGCAAACATCCAGTGAAACATCCTCGTTGTCGGTTATCAAGCATGTTTTGAAAAACGAAGGCATATTGGCCTTTTACAAGGGTACATTGGCACCATTATTTGGAGTCGGTGTGTGTGTGTCACTTCAGTTTTATGGGTTCCATGAGGCAAAGAGACAATTGCTTAGAAATAGTGATGGAGACTTGAACTTATGGCCACAGACATATATTGCAGGAGCGGTTGCAGGGGCTGTGAATACCCCAGTATCTGCTCCAGTAGAACAATTACGTATTTTGAGTCAGGCATCAAGTGGTGCAAAGAGTAGCCCTTTGCTTGATACAGTGAAGCGTATATACCAAGACCAAGGGCTCAAACGAGGCATCTACCGTGGATTTGGTATCACCTTGTTAAGAGAAGTACAAGCATATGGTATTTGGTTCTTGACGTACGAAGCATTGATCGAACAAATTATTGATTTGCAGCATTACAAGTCTAGACACCAAGTTTCCACACCGGAGTTGCTCATCAGTGGTGCTCTTGCTGGTAATGCTCTCTGGCTTTCTTCTTACCCTATCGATGTGATCAAATCTAATATTCAAAGTGATAAGTTCGGAGCAGAGAGTAAGTTCAATGGGAACACGTTAAGGGCGACGAAGTATATTTACCAACAGCATGGACTACGTGGTTTTTGGAGAGGGATATTCCCATGTTTGTTGAGGGCTGTTCCATGTAGTGCAGGTACGTTTGCTAGTGTTGAGTTAGCTTTGAGGCTCATGGGATAGAGTAGTATGCACAGAGATGATTGAGAGCATGAAGAGTTCAGGTAATGAAGACTCCTCTCTTTGGTCGGGGTACTATGAAGACTAAAAGTTTAACCAGGTTAGCTCATGATATGGGGACTGGGGACTAGCTCTACTGTTACATTAAGTGATAGGTGGGCTAAACTGTCGAAGGCACGGGACAATTACTTCTGGAGTATTGTCAGCGCATTTGGTACTATCCACCTTGCAATTAGATGATTTGACTACTCACCTCTGTTCCAGGCACATCGGCTAATCAACTGTCAATTAGAGCCATTGAAGAGCACTTTCATTTTGCTTGTTGTCTGATGTGCTTCCTACTAGGCGTACGATTCTCTATTAGCGACATAGAACACCATACTACTGTTGCAATGACAACTACCAGTTCATCGTTAGCGATCAAACCATCGCTAATGTCTCTTAATATCGGCTTCCAAGCCAAATACGTCATATAGGTATACTTCCATAATGCACTGCACTCCACACTGACTACCCTCTAACAACCAACTACCCTCTAACAACCAACTACCCTCTAACAACCAACTACCCTCTAACAACCAACTACCCTCTAACAACCAACTACCCTCTAACAACCAACTACCCTCTAACAACCAACTAACTTGTAAACCAATATGGCTACCTTCATCTGACCCCATTTCAAATCAATACCCACCAAACTATCGTCTTAAAAAGCCATAATCAACCCCATTCACCGCATCTATCCCCATCCATCCCCATCCAACTCGTCCCTTCTCTCATCACCACCAACACACCTCGTATATCTTGTGAGACCACCCTGCACACAATACGCACCCTAACATCACCAACCAACAGTCAGAACCAATCAGAGCGCAGTATTTTCCTCTGACCAAACAATACGCAAAAAAAATTAAGACCAAAAAATTGCAGATGGAAATCAGTTTGTTCAAGAACCAAGACAAGTTTGTTGACCTAGATTGGACATTAACTATCCCTAGAACCTCAGGACATTTAGAGCGACTAATTCTAAGGATTTCTTCACCATCATTCATCATCACATTATGTTCAAGCAAATTATAACAGGACTTCCTAAGCTGGTAACAGCAAATCAACACAGATTCTTGTCCAATGGTAACAGGCTTATGAAGCCAGCATTGGTCGCCGAATCTTCGTCATACTTAACCACTGGTGGTTCACAACAATCATCCTGGCCACAAGGCTTCAGAGTCCCCCAACCAAAGACTTGGGAAGAATCCGGTGAAAGTGCATTATCCAAAGCTACCAAATTTTTCTTCTTGAGTGAAATTGCCAGAGGTATGTATATCTGTATGGAAATGTACTTCAGGTCCCCTTATACTATTTATTATCCATTTGAAAAGGGACCTATTTCACCAAGATTCAGAGGTGAGCATGCATTAAGAAGATACCCAAGTGGAGAAGAGAGATGTATTGCATGTAAGTTATGTGAAGCCATATGTCCAGCACAAGCCATTACAATTGAAGCTGAAGAGAGAGTCGATGGATCGAGAAGAACCTATAAGTATGATATTGATATGACCAAGTGTATTTACTGTGGGTACTGTCAAGAGTCATGTCCGGTTGATGCCATTGTCGAGACTCCAAATGTGGAATACACCACCCACACCAGAGAAGAGTTGTTGTATAATAAGGAAAAATTGTTGGAGAACGGTGACAAGTGGGAGCAAGAGTTACAATACTGTATTGACGCCGATGCACCATATCGTTAAGAAGATTCTGTTGATAGAAATGCATGATATTGAAAAAGTAATGTAGGGTGGGGGTGGAGTGGGAGTTGGTTATGGTAGGTACAAGTATATGAGTTGCTGAATGTAGGGAGTTGGACGAAGAGCAAGAGCATAGTAGAAGAGTGACGTAGAGCGTGAACTAAGACAGACTCTATGGGGAAATATCAGTTATCGGCCAAAACTAGGATTTAGACTGAAAAGTAGATACTCTAAGCAAATCGAAATTAAGCTGGATTCCTGCAAGGCGAGAACGATTGATAATTAAGACCCGTTCATTGATGCTTGATTGTCAGTATTTTTCATATTTGTAGATCTCACTAGGAGTAAACAAGACACGTCTTTAAGATACACATTCCCATGTCTTTGAGACGCAACCAGTCTTTGGTCCCCATCCATTCATCAGCACCGTCTCATGTCCTTTCACTGAGCTCAGCACCCTCCTATCCGTGCAGTATTGTACCAAGGTTCATTTCAACTCAATGGCTGCCCTCATGAATCTCCAATGACTTAACTCCTACAGTCAACTCTCTACATGTGTTTTATTGTCTTTTTAATATTTTTCTAATTAATAGAGCCCTAGCACAACCACTAGCTAATACTGTTCAAAGTATTGAAATGCTGAAAGTAACAACCCTATTGGATTTGAGAATAACCAGTGAATGGATTAGCATTCTTCGATTTCAAGTATTCATCTGAAGCTTCTTGCCATTGTCTGTTCAAGGTGGTTGGGGCTGGTTGACCCAAGGCTCTGACACCAGCGAACGCAAAGATGGAGGCGACGACGGAACCTATAACACCCCACAAGACTTGGGATTTTTGGCCTGGGGCATACAATGGTCTTCTTGGACCCCATTCACCGAATGAAATATAGTAAGCAGCCTTCTTTTCACCGGCTGTTAATTCTTGCCATGGTAATTCCATTCTGGTCTTCAACTCTTCTATTAAAGCAGTCTGGTCTTCCTTTGGCAAAGTGGCCCATCTTGTTTCCAAGTTGCTAACATGAGCATTAGACAAGGCTCTTGGAACGGTGGCAGCAACTGTAGATTGGCTACGGATGGCTATTCTTTGAATCGATTGGCGGAACATTGATTTGAACTTCTTCGTACTAGATTGGACGTATCAAGAGTTGATTACCTTGTGTGTAAATTTAGACTCGAATGGATCTTTATAACCTTCTCTTCTGTGTTTCGTGCACTTATAAAAAATTTGTACTGTTCGCCAATGATTGGCTGATGGGCTTCTTGGGCAAACCACACGACCTCACCTGATTTTCACTGTATAAAAAGTTGTTCGATTCTGAGGTGGGTGACAAGCGGAGATAACGTCGCGCATTTGTATTGAAGTTGGGGTGTTTGGGGATATACGATGTAGTGGAGGTATGGCAATGCATTTGGTCTGATAGGTTCAGCGATAAGTTGGAGGGAGAATACGTGGATGTTCTTGTGGTTTGTGGCTGTTCCTGTAATCGGTTGGGTCGCGGGGTCGTGGGGTCGTGGGGTGGTTGCTGGTGGTTGATGGTGGTTGATGGTGGTTGATGGTGGTTGCTGGTGGTTGATGGTAGTTGATGATGGTTGATGGTAGTTGATGGTGGTTGATGTCTGGGCTTGACGTGTGTCTGCATGGGCTAAGCCCTAGTAAACGTCTACTGTAATCGCTGGGCTTAATCGTTGGGCTTAATTGATGGTCAGGTTTAAGGCCCCGTGAAGAGCATTAGTTTGAGGGAAGTACCAATGAGTATTAGCCTCCTGGCCATTGCTCACACTAACAAAAATTACTGCAAAGACAACGATACTCTTTCCCTACACTGAAACGGCATTTGGTTCTAATACAAACTTCGATAACAATTTGAATTGTAGGGACTTCCTCCGTTTCATTCTTCTCCTCAGAAGCCTAACTCTAAGTATCGTTGCATGTTTCCTATCTTCTCAATTAGTTTTTTTGCAGCCATACATCTACAACATCTTCAAGAATGTAAGAAGTTTGCAATGACAATATCTCTAGAACACTCTAGGAAGTTAACAACCACCAATGAAGGCAGAAGTAAAGTACGAAGCTTGACACGGGAACAGATTCAGTGGCTTATTATTCACGAGTACTAGTCACATGCCCAATGATTTCCTCTGACTTAGAAGGCAAGAGAGGAAATACTGCAGATTATTGCAACACTAACCACGTAAATACCCAAGATCCCAATAAAGCTGCCCAAATTACTCAAGCCTCTAGGCTGCAAACTCGATTTCATCAACAAAACTGTAATCTTCTTATCAATTAAAAGAGCAAAGAACGTAGCTTCCAATACTAAAGAATACCCACTTGTCTTTCACACCTAAAAATTAACTCTACATCTTACTGCCACACCTTCTTTCTATTAATATATATACGTATAAAGACCTCTACAAGTCCTTCAAACTCACACTCACAATCGACCTCTTCAACTGCGAATCGTTGATCTCTTCAACCTCTACCTCAAGCGAATCCGGCTTTATCTTATTGAAGTAACGCAAGAACTCAATAACTGAACCACCAACTCCAAAGTAAATGTTCTTTGCAGCGATCAACATATGTGGGTTCTTCGATAGTCTCACCAAGTCTACTAATGATTCGGCTAGTAATGGTAACGTGTCCAAAGAGTATATCGTCTCTGAGCTAATGATAAAATCAACAGGATTAGATTCCAAGAGCTGATTGAATTGCTTACCCCATGACCCACTGACAAAGCTTAATTCAATATTATATTCCTTCAAATTAGACGTGAATTCCTCAATCAAAGCTGTTGTTACCAATAACTCATCGTTACTACTTAATCCCATTTCATTGGTGGTCAACTCAGCCAACTTCTCAACTGGTAGGGTTGATGCCCAATGGATTAATATGTTCGGTAAACTAACCAACCGCAAGACATCATAATTGAAATCAGCCAAGATGTACCTAACAGGTCTTTTATCTTTTAATTGGAATCTCTTCAAGATCATGAATGCTGTAGGTAACGAAGTACCGCATCCAAGGTCCAAAAACGAGCTATATTTCGACAAAGAGTCTGTTCTAATCAAAGTATCTAACTTGTCTATGGCATCGTATGAGCATTCCCAACTCTTGAAGCCCCCCTCATACACATTCTTTTTCAAATCATGGTCATTACCAGCAATCAATATATCGTTCGTGTTACTCTCTGTATCTTCACACATAACCTGGTGTTTCACATCGAACAACTCTCGACGGTAGATGATGTGCTTTCCTATTGGAGTGATGAAGTTATCGAACGTGAGGCGTATACCATTTAAAGTATCGAGGATTGAGTCGAGCGTATGCATCTTTGGCAAGTTTTCCAATGATATTTGCAGCGATAATGTTTCAAGAACATCGCCTCCGGTTACTATTGCTTCAACTTTTGCAGGAGCAGCATTGTTGTCCGTTATCATTTCATCATCACTGAAGTCATCATTAGTGAATCCAAAGGAGAAGGACATGACGGAGTGGCTTTGGTCAGGCTGGAAGTTGTGGTTTTGAATTTGCGATGCCAGTGCATTTTTCATGCACTGAAAATCTGAGATGGTCAGATGAGAAGAGGCAAGTCAGATGAAGAGGTAGATAAGATGAAGGGGCAGATGAGATGAAGAAAGAGAGGGTATTTGGCTGTTCAAGTAGTGACTTTGGGGATTTTGGAGGAAATTTAATGTCCAAACGGACTCTAGTGCTTTTTGCCAAATTACTGGGCAGAGAAAGAATTATAGGCTTATATCGTAGTTAGTGATGTCAACGTATTGGTTCAAGGGAGCAATGTACACGATAGTTGGTCAGTTTTACGCAGAAGAATCACATAATAAGCAGACTTTGTGTGTAAACGGCAAGATCAATAGTGTGGAGGGATCTTAAGGTGGATTCGCAACACTTGGCATGCGTTGGCACATTATAAGTGCCAAAAGCTACTGGTTTAATCTAATTGTTCTCTTAGAAAGATCGGGGTCACCGTAAGGGAATCCTTAATCAGAAATACCTTTGGTGAGCACATTTAGCAAGATCTTCTCAACCTCTTCTTATGTTGCAATATCTGGCATTTTGGCGATTGTTAGGGTCCAATTTTGCAGCCAGTTCGAGGAAGAGATCGTCGTAGATCGTAAGCAATTTAGAGCTCAGGATACTAAGCCTAACTTAGGGACTAACCTAGATGAAGTCAACGACACAATACTTACATTGGCATGGCTACTGTTCTGATACCTCAAAGCAACTTTGCCAGCTACGTGCTTGGCCCAAAAGGAAGGTATTTCGAAAGATTTCATCAGGTAGTGGTAGTCCTTCCTCTTAAACACCTTGGTGAGAATAGAACGGAGATACACTGGTGGGGAGTCAGTTGTCTGTGATTTCCTTCCTTAGAGAAAGAGGGATGTTGGTAAATATCTACTAAGAATAGTGTGAACCTTTGCATGCCATAGTATCAGCCATCTCGCGATTGACTACGTTGGTGCCTCTTTCAAGTTGCTCAAGACCAACTAGGTATATTTCGATCTGGTCTGTTTCTGAACTTTGGGTCCCATCTTTCAGTCATATATTCACCTTAATCTTCACCTTAATCTTCACCTTAAGCTTCTACTACTACCAATACCACTACCAATACCACTACCAATACCACTACCAATACCACTACCACTACCAATACCAATACCACTACCAATACCAATACCACTACCAATACCAATACCACTACCTCTGGATGCCACCATTTATAGCACCTGCCCGCATTGACCCCCACCACTAACTTCATACTACATTATCAAACACAATTACTGTATTTGGGCCTAATAGTCACTCCCAAATGACCTCTGGTATCACACCTTATCACAGGCCCTCTCGTCTCAGTATGCATGTGCTGCAAGTTCGAAATTTTTTAGGCGAAAGCACTTACTTTATTTAGCCCAACCAACACCCTAAGCCACGGCTATTGAACGCTTCAGTGTCTCAACAACATTCAAATGGGGGTTGACGAGTAAAATCTCTTGACGATAGTTGAATCTTGTCTGTAGAACAATCAGTTTGAATAGTGTAGCTAACTCAATTACCAACAGTACAGATACTTAACCTCAAGTATTCACTGTCTAACCACCAACTCACCAACAAACCATCACAACCCACGATCAAGCTATCAAAATAACACCAAAACAACCAATTTCGTTACGAAAAGACTCTCTCAGAACAGCATAACCCTCTTCATCTTCTTTCAGTTCTCGTTGCACTAGCAATCGACTTCTCCATCCAGCCCATAAACTGATGCCTTTAGACCAGCATCGAACTTTGAAACTATGTTATATGCAGTGCAATAGTGTAGCAAAACAAAAATTTGAATTTGAAGTTTGAATTTTTACGTTTGCTTTGGTCCTTCAGCTTAAGTATACGGGTGATAACGCATTGAACATGACTGATTCGGGTGATTTGAAGCTGGTAAAGCCTGAGATTGCGGTTGAAAATAGCTCTGGTAACGAAACCAATGAGAATTCCAAAAATTCAACCAAGAGTAAGCACCTATCAATACTGCCTGATAAAATAATGCTATCCACCATAGATCAAAGTATGAACCATAGTACAGGCAACACCACTCCAGCTACCGCTGAATGTGCCCTAATAAACAAAGCAAACTCGTCCTCCGGGGTTTTCAAGGTCCCAAAGCAAATACTAGTTTCTGACTTGCGCCTGAGCCTGGGTGAAAGTAATCCCAACAACTTGCGACTGTCAGAGCCTAATGCTAACACCTTGTCAGGCAATTCCAATAACGTATCAAGTGCTAGCATTAACATCAACAATAGTCATACTGTGGGGTTGAACGTTAATGGAACTGGTGGCTCATTAAATTCTAATCAGAGCAATAGTATTGTGATTGGAGTTCCGAATAACAACAGTAGTAATACTAGCAATATTGGCACCAGCAATGCCCCTGCTTCAACCTCAACAGCTGCTGTGAATTCTTCGATTTTGAATAAGAATATCATCTCCAACTTGAACAAGTCGCTTAAGGCTAAGCAAAAGATTATTAATTCAAAAGAACCACATCCAAAGAATACCTCTTTGATTTCAGATATTATGAATACCTCACCACAGTCACAAGTATTCCCCAATAATCTTGCTTCGTCAAATGATGAGCAGTCAAATAATGTTTCATCTATCACAAATAGCAACAAGCTACCTTCGCCAAACAATGTGAGTACAAATGGTGCCACATCAATCGAACCAACTATTATAAGCAATAATGCTGGTAATATTAATTCTCAAGCAAATGCTTCGTTCCTCCACATCAGCCTGTCCTCGCAGAATCTCCATGATGAATCTTTATCCAATGGTAACTCTTCAGTAAATGGTGCAAACAACAATAATATTAATAATAGTACCCAGCAAGGTCCGAACTTGCAAGGTCAAATCTCACTGGGGCCAAACTTACAAGGTACAAATCTACAAGGATCCAACTTACCTGGTTCAAACAACAATATCACGAATAATAACGGTGCTGCCTCAACAACTATTAACCTCAACAACAACAGCGGAAACCTTACAAGCACCTCCAACCCTGCTAACAGTGCAAAAACTAGAAAGCATAAGAAAATCTCGAAGCAAAGTTCTACTAAAACAGACTTCTTTGCAGCCAAGTTGGCCAGTGCTGTCCATGACGTTGATAGTAGTGACTCAGATGAAACTTTTGTTTATGAAAACAACAATTTGAATGATTTTGATACTCTCAGCCAAGCTGCTAACGTTCCTGATTCAAGTAGTATTCATGGAAGTGTCATGGGAATATCAAATGAACAAGCTTCTATGATTTCTCAACCAGTTGCTTCTGCTGGACAACAATTTCAATTGCAGCAGCAATTCGCTGGTAATGCTTCCATTTCCAATGTGGCTTCCGGATTTAGTACTGGCCCAGGAGCTGCGGCTGTTATGCCATCCATAGCGGCAGCACCTATATCATCTTTCAATTCAATCCTGAACCCTGTTAATTCAAGCACACCGTTGGTAAATTCTCCTGACGAAGCACATGCAGACGCAATTTTGGCAAGCAGTGGGTTACCGAGAATCAAGAATAATCAGAATACCACAAATTCTGTACCTGCAACACCTGGTTCGATACATTCTAGAGAGCCTCATAATATTCAGCATCATCCAAAACCACCATCCGTGGCTGGTTCTTTTAATAGTAACCATTATATGGAAAGTATTCTTAGCAATGGCGGAGGAGGCAATAGCAGAGAAAAGAGATTAAATAACCAAAGATCTTTCAGTTCATATACGTTTTCACAAGACGAGCAACAAAATCCACGGGTTCACTTGACACTGGAAAGGTCGTACCAATCACCTAGCCAGTACAACGAAACTTCCCACCACACGATACAAGCCCTGAACAATAGTAACAACCACAGCAACCTTCCGAATCATGGTTTGGGACTCATGGATTCAAATCGAAACTTGAGTGACAATTATACGGAAGATCATTATTCGTACGATGAAATTGATGATGACGACGATGATGATGATGGGCAAACTATTGATGATGATGTATCTACTGACGGAGACAGCAATAATAATGGATCCAGTAGAAGAAATAACCAACATCAAATACAAAACAATGCAAACCCACATGCGAATAATCAACAAGCTGAAAACCAAACAACCAATAACTTAGGAGCTATTGCCCCTTCTGTCACCAGTAAATCAACTTCGAAGAAGAACTATAAATCGTCAAACTCGTCACTGAAATTACGTTCGACAACTTCTAAATTATTCGATAAAATTGGTTCCCAACCAAGAAGGTACAGCATCATCCCCGATGATATCGATATCGAAGATTTTGATGATGAGTTGATTTATTATGACAATAATATAAGATTCCCACACAACACCGCTAATAATGCTGGAGTAGGTAATCAAAATATGGAATCAGTGCCTTTGATCAACAATGTGCACAGATTGCCTCATTACAGATCATTAAACTTGAACTTCTCAGGAGCAAAGAGACCGTCTGTTTTGAAGAACAAGAGGTATTTATCTACGGGCCAACCAATGTCACCAAATCATAACTCTGGTAACCCTGGAAGGGAAAACACAATGCCCAATGTAAATGCTGTCGCAGCTGCTGCCGCTGCAGCGGCACTCACCAATGGACAGGCTACAAATGGTGACATTTATGCATACCCAATGCATGATCAAAATGGATCTTACTATTATGATTTTGATGATTTTGACGAGGAGTCTCATATTGATGATGCTGGTGTTGCTGGTGCTGCTACTGATGACCAAGAATTGAACCAAATGCGCAGGAATTCTGTACGCAAATTGACAAACGGATCAACGAGATATTTACAGCATCATCCATCTAACCAATTTTTCCTTCCACGCGATTCTAAGCTGTCGTTAACTTTGGGGCATCGTCGTAATGCTCAAAGAGTCAATTGTATCAAGTCGTTCGTTTATACCCTCATTAGCATTATATGCATACTAGGTATTGGGTTTGTGATGGGATTTGTGTTGGCAACTACTAAGGACCTCACCAACGTTTCTATAACTGAAATTGAGAACCCACTTGTCAGTCTTGATGAACTTGTCTTCAATGTTGTTGTTGAAGCCTTGAACCCAGGTTGGTTCACCGTGAGTATAGAGGAAGTCGAATTAGACATTTTCGCAAAATCCGGGTACTTACCGGATGACGAAACCTTAGACAGTGAAGGTAGAGATTTGGAAGATATGGCTGCTCTGAATACCGTAGAGACAGTGTTGCTAGGAACGGTATACGCTTTAGAGTCACCTATGAACTTTGATGGTGGTTTCTTTAAGCGTGATCCAATCCGTCAAGTTGGCGATATCAAATTGCTCTCTCCTGGTAAGAATTTGACTGGTATCTCCACTAAAAAGAGAGGAAACGCTACAGAACCAGACAATTCAAAGAAATGGGAATTAATCTCTAAAAATCCATTTGATTTGATCATCAGAGGTACCTTAAAGTATAATTTACCAATGTCAAAGGTTTCGAAATCAATTGTGGTGAATAAGGTTGGGTATGTTGACCCATCAAACTCTGTTTATCTTAGAGATGTATAGTGATCTAGATGATGGAATATTTATATATTATCCCATGTTTTCAATAGAGATTTTTACAAGTATCTAGAGGTGATTTTCTCTTGATTGTTAAAGAGAAGGACATCTTTAATTGTAGTTTTGAGGAACCAAACTATCCACTATGTGACGATATAACTTCCCTGATTGGTATCTTCTGTGCTCTAGATGTACCTTGAATACCCTTGGCTCAAATGAGGGCGATGAGGGATGCAGATTCATTGTGAAAGGATCGAGTTCCATCAAATCGGAAAGAAAATTTGGAGGCGTCACCTTGTAGAAGAGAATGACTTTGCATGCCATAACATAAAGCTCACTCATGGCTAAATGATTCCCAGAACACATTCGCGAACCACCTCCAAAACTGAAGTGGAATAGTTCACTCTTTGTTATCAATTTTAGAGTGTTTCTATCTATCCATCTTTCTGGAATAAACTCGTATGGTTGAATAAACCTTTCAGGGTCGTGGTTAGCTGCAAATGCATTCATGAACATCATCGTATGCGCTGGAATGATAACACCATTATGGGAAAATTGTTTCGTTGAAAGCCGTGGAAGTGCCATCGGCAACACAGTAAAGAATCGTAGAGTTTCTTGGATGAGGGCTACGACGTAGTCACAGCACATCTCAGTAGAAACCATATCCCAAGCTAACAAGGGGTCGTTGTCGTAGGCTGACATTAGCAGATCATATGCTTTATTTTGCAATTGCTCACCATACTTTGGTTGGGACAATTGCCCCATGAGATGGTTCAAGTTTAAGGAAGTATTATCAAGTCCTGCGCTAACCAATGTAAGGCATATACTGTGTAGTTCTCCATCAGTTAGATTAGCATGATTGTCACTCAACAATATTTTGCCAATGATAGATTCTCTGCAGTCAAAACTCACATCCAAATGGGTGATTAATTCATTGTACAAGAAGTTCATGTATTTGTCCCTTCTCTGACGGAAATCATTAGCGTTCGATGCTGGAAATATTCGTAAGATAGGAATATAATCGGCCAAGTTAGAAGAGGGGGATCTGAATCTGATTATTTGGTTTTCCACCTTTAGTATCTCCTTGGAGAATTCAATATCTTTTCCAAAGCAATCCAAATGCAAGCCATAACTTAAGAAGACAGAAGATCTTAATGCTAACATCTGGAAATATGGCATCATATCAACATCACCAAAAGTATGATTCGTAATCAAGTTGATCATAGTGTAGTTTGATTCACTGTCTATGATATCTGATATACGGGAGCCATGAACAAGACGATTGTTTATATACATTGATAATGATTTCTTCTTCTTCCTGAACAGCACACCCTGTGGTGAAGAACCAACGGTAAATGTTTGTGTAGAGGAAACAATATTGTGGAAGGTGTAATTCATTGGTCTAGAACTGACTGAACATGCTTGCTTGAGCCAAATTTGATGAATGTCGTCGAAAGAATTTACAACAAGAGCACGACGGTTGCCCAATCGAACTTGGAAAATAGGCTTTCTGTAGTATCGGGACCAGTTTAGATAAGTCTCTGCTGAGTTATTTAGGACTTGAAAAAGGTTTCCTACTATTGGGTAACCTGGTATTTCAAACATGCCAGGGATTGGTTGTGGTCTGAAGATGTAGTCTAGCAATATAATAGCTGGTACGAGAATGGCAAGTAACAGCATTACTTTGGTGATAGAGCTTGAGCCGTAGAAGATTGAATCATTGTAGGTAAACCACCAAGTAGAGGACAGACTTGATGTGGTCAATCCTGAGTTGGTTGAGTTCGAGCAGCTCCAACTAGTCCAGGCCACTTCAAGCACTCTTGCCATAACATTACGCATGAAATGCATGCGAAATAGAGCGACCAAAGGACTGACCTAGTACCTTTGAATCTAGCTCTGACAAGTGAATGAGGTTACAACAAAGCAAAGTACCAAGGGTTTCAAATAAGTTAAAAGTGTCTAGATTATTAGAGCGGCTGCAAAATCGGAAAAATACGATGTCAAATGCTTACAAATTTGTGTCTATTCGAGTTTGGAGGATGGGAGAAATAGACATAGTCTGGGTATGTGGTTTCTTTGAATGCAACATGATTCATACGATCTCCTCACTATTAGAGCCAATTTCCTCTTTCTTATAGAATGAACGAGTCTCTTCTTCTTGCTCTTCACGGATCAAATCATCGATATCGTAATCATAGTTGTTAGGATCGGTGTTCAATGACAACTTCTCCTTTCTCTTTCTTAAGCCAGAAGCGGAGGTCTCCAAGTTGATTTTAAGTGGGATATCATCCGCAGACACCTTCAAGTTTCGTAAGTTTTGGAACCTCGAGCTTGTTGAAGCAGAAGTTGCTTCGATAGAAGACAATTCATCCGGTGGTACATAGCTATCATCAGAGGGTTGAACTTGCTTCTTAGCAGTGGTAGCAGCTGATTTCTTCTTTGATTTTTGTACTTTGACGGAGGTTAACCCTTTGAAGGTTGGCAAGAAGATTATGGCAATACCCATGATCAACCCGAAGGCCAATACGACCAAGATAATCAGCATTATTGGTGAATCAAGGAAGAGGAACAATACTTTCCAATAGATTTTAAAGCTGAAAATTTTCTCGCCAACCAAATCAATTGAAAATAAGCGAGTCACAACTTATGACCGGAGTGGTTGTGCAAATATAGTTGATTGAAAATTAAAGACACCAAAAGAGATGATTAGAACCGCCATTAGAAGTGTGCTGAGGGGGTTTGTTGGTAGTTCTGCTATAAGGAATGTATCAAAGACGAAGTTGGTGCAGAGAATGCCACCGTTCCAGAGGATATCATGGTATCTGAAGAGCACGGAAGGAGAAGAGATTGACAGCGTTATCGATATTATAAGTCCCGGCGAATATAACAAGATCTCCAATGCGTACTTGGAGCAAATGATAGACGAATTGGAACAGTTAACGGAGACTTCTCCTGAAATTGACTGTGAATTGTCTCAAGGTGTATTGACATTGACTATCCCATCTGTTGGTTCATACGTTATAAATAAACAACCACCTAATAAGCAAATATGGTTGTCTAGCCCAATAAGTGGACCTAAGAGATTTGACTTGATAGGAGGTAAATGGGTTACGTTGAGAGATGGAAGTGGATTGACTGAATTATTGCAAGGGGAGATATCGGGAGGCTTGAATATTGAGTTTGAGTTTGAGATGGAAAATTAAGCACGGAGGTTGGAATGGTTGTGCTGAGCAAGCATATATCACTAAAGTAGGGGGTGTTGAACGTGAAGCATGAAAGATCTCATTAGGATCATATTCCAACGGCTCAAATCTAAGGAAAGATATGGAGAGCATTGTGTGGCTAGTTCTTGGAGAGCATTGTGTGGCTAGTTCTTGGAGAGCATTGTGTGGCTAGTTCTTGGAGAGCATTGTGTGGCTAGTTCTTGGAGAGCATTGTGTGGCTAGTTCTTGGAGAGCATTGTGTGGCTAGTTCTTGGAGAGCAAACTTGTCTATAGGTGAAGGTACATTAATTAGTTTTATTCACTATGAAATATATAATACTACAAGAGGGTGTTCAGTAGTTGAAGTTAATGGATGAGACGGTGTTGCACTAGCCAAGCGACACAAGTGAGAACATGCATTGTGGCTGGTGTCATTGCATGGGTAACCAGTTTACTAGCAGGAGTAAGTAACCAATTTACTAGCAGGAGTAAGTAACCAGTTTACTAGCAGGAGTAAGTAACCAGTTTAGCAGCAGGAATAAGTAACCAGTTTACTACCAGGAATAAGTAACCAGTTTAGCAGCAGGAGTAAGTAAAGGTGATTAGCTCTATTCCAAATTGCCTTAGCAAACTCTGCAGCATTTGCAGCCATCTTGGAAGTGGTGCCAAGTGAATGCTGATAAATATAGACGTACGAGAATGGCAGCAAATTCCATTGAAACGCAAGGAACTTGGAAGACTCTCCAGTTCATAGCAAGAATAATTGCAATTGCAACCTAGCTACAGTTGACCTTTGGGTAATAGACCTTGAATTGGATCGATTCGACAAAAATCTCTTCTTTGTTTGTGTTCTGCAGTATGAAGACATGATTGTGCTGTGCACAAAGACTTGATCAACACAGAGATAGTCTTGGTGGTTCAATGATCCCTTCAAACGCGGTTTTCTTGAGCCACAACGACCACGATGCGGAAATGACCGTGGGGTGATCCATTGCGTTCATTGACACTTTCATTCATGGTGTTCAATGGCTACGACAAGCTAAGAGGTTCAATGGCTACGACAAGCTAAGAGGTTCAAGTGGCTACGACAAGCTAAGGGGTTCAATGGCTACGACAAGCTAAGAGGTTCAAGTGGCTACGACAAGCTAAGGGGTTCAATGGCTACGACAAGCTAAGAGGTTCAAGTGGCTACGACAAGCTAAGGGGTTCAATGGCTACGACAAGCTAAGAGGTTCAAGTGGCTACGACAAGCTAAGGGGTTTAAGTGGCTACGACAAGCTAAGAGGTCCAACTACCTACCACAGGCTTCGAAAAGGTCCAACTACCTACCACAGGCTTCGAAGGGGTCCAACTACCTACCACAGGCTTTCCTTGACTTGGTTAACTCCCTCAAAACTCCCTCAAAACTCCCTCGTCTATTCATTCACCCAATACATTCGTCGACATTCCACGTCGACCATCTCTCGTACTTCGTCTTCCTCTGTCTCCAAACAATTACGAAGAAGGACTTTGTCACTCTATTAGCCGTCTTTGTACACCGCTAATTTGTATTAGTCGGCGTGTTTGGCCAGTACTACCACGCTACAATGGTCTAATGTCTGCATATTCTGCCTGTTCCTTTCTTTTTGCAAATTTTTAGACTTTGTCGCTGAATTCACTTGCCTATTCTTCACACACTAAGCGTTCTCTCCCATGCGCTTCTCCGCATTGGTTTTGTGGATGAAAACTAGATTAATCTGAAGATCGATGCTGTATGACGCTTAAAAGGAGCGAGGTTTGGCCATTGACCCTTTAATTTAATTCACTTTTTCCAAATTTTGAACGATAGCCTTCTCCCTAGTGTTAGAGACAATATGAGTAAAATACCTGCTCCACCACCACTTCCAGTCGATTGGATTGCCCAATGGGATCCTACATACCAACAGTACTTCTTCGTATATGTGCCCACTGGGGTTTCTCAATGGGAACAACCAGCCATGCCTCCTGCCCACCAACCACCCTCCTATCACCCTCCTCCACCAGTAGCTGCTCCCGGCCAGGATAGTGCTAGCTTGCAGCAACAGTCCTTGCTGCAGCAACAACAGCAACAGAACTTCCAGCAGCAGCAGATCATCCTCCAACAACAGCAAATGTTACAACAACAACAAGCTCAACAAAATATGCAAGGTGGCCAAGTTAGACATGGATCCGCACTTCCATCTGTTGCCGGTGCCATGTTATTAGGTTCTGCGTTAGGTAGACGTCGTGCTCCAAGAACTGTAGTTGTTGCCCCTACTGTCGCCCCTGGTGGCCTTGGACGTCGTCGTCGTAGATAAGTGTGCTAGGATGAATGATGATCCACGACATGCATCTTGTTCATTTTGTTCATTTTGCTATTTTCCTTGATGGTACCTTTACCAGACCCACTATGGGACTGTCTTATGGTAATAACGAATGGCTCCAATGGCACTCATTACTGTTTACATATTGCGCACTTGTTTAGGTTTTAATAAATGATAATAACCCATTCATTTTAGCGTATAACCAAATCAGTAGGTGGTTCAATGGGTCATTATGGATCCTGTATCACTGCAATCGCAAGACTTGGTTTGTAATTGGCTGCACAGCTGGCTCCGCGTGGTTACTGGGAGTCATTGCATCTTGTATCACTGAAATCGCATGACTTGGTTTGTAATTGGCTGCACAGCTGGCTCCGCGTGGTTATTGGGAGTCATTGCATCTTGTATCACCGCAATCACAAGACTTGGTTTGTAATTGGCTGCACAGCTGGCTCCGCGTGGTTACTGGGAGTCATTGCATCTTGCTATATTCTATGCAATTTGTAACAGCACATAAGAAGAAACTGAGTGAAACAAGACACACAGAAATTGCAAGAAGATAGCCTAAGTTCATCCATGTGGTCTTAGTAGATTGTAGCTCGTGAGCTGGTGAATGAAAATCTGGTGCTAAAATGGATCATTCTCCTGGGTGTTGGTGCTCCCAGAGACATGATCATTGATTGCTTGAAATGCTTCCTTATTCAATTATAGGAGGTGAAAGCTGATCCTCTGTCCATGATCTATATTTGAATAACCCAGTATAACTCGATCCTTTTGACTTGCTTCATATCTCAATTCATTCATTTATCTGGTAATAATTCTCCAAAATACTAATGAAAATATGTCAAAAAGTTGACGATCCCACTTAAACTGGCTGCAAATTTCTGTCTCACCATACTCTCTTGCACAAGGGAAGCACCAACAGACACCGTCTCATATACATGCAATAACTCAAGATATGCCTAATTGGAGTGCATGAATGAAGGCTCGAACTGTTATTGACTGTAAGAGTCCTTTGACATCGACCCGTTTTTACGAATAATGTTCTATAATCTATCCAAGCTACACTTCTTAAAACATGAACCTCGTACCTGACACACAATAAGAAACCTGAAACTCAACCACCGCAATACTATAAATTTAACCCCATACCCTTCACTCTCCATTGGTTGCCTCTAAACTCTCTTGGTGGCCTCCACACTCTCTTGGTGGCCGTAGCTTCTTCTATGTCTCACGTGACCTGGTATGAATTCTAACAAAAATCACATCGCCCCTAAGAGTGGATCAGACAAGAAGTCTTCGATAGTGGTCACCGTGACGAGTTTTACGTACAGAGAAGTCGCTTGATACAAGGGCTGAACGGAATTAATTCTCAAACTAGCTATTTTCATTCTATGAAATGACTCCGAAGATACGACTTAGAGGTCCAAGGTACAACAATAGCTTGGTATCCATCCACTCCGAATTCAATGCAGGTGGTGGACAACGGGTTCAAAAGTTGCTCGTTGGTATAAGACTACCCAAGCAAGTACTAGAAGAAATTAGGGATAACTACATAAGTTCCGGAACGATGGAATCTAACTCTTCAGAGTTGGATACTCTTTCCTCCGATGAAGATTTATTGGACTTAGATGCTGCATTGAACGAAGTGCTCTCAGCCCTGGGTACAGCTTCTTATAATACTTCTGATGAGATAATGAAAGCTCAAGCTCACTCTGAGGATGCACCTGAACTGCCCAAAGTGAAAAACGATGAGACTGAATCGCCTATCAAGGCAAAGGTGTCAGAAAATTACGAAGGCTATAAGTCGATTCCAAGGAACATACTACCGTTATTAGAACAAGAATTTAGAGGTTTCGGTGATGAGGCAGATGGCGACGAGTTTGGCATTTTGGACAAGGTCGTGTTTACTCTAAGAGACCCATTAACAGCAACTAAAATCAAGTTACCTGTGAAGTCCAATAATTGTTCACACTTCGAGTGTTTCGATTTCGAAAATTTTTGCATATTCAACAGTATACCAACAGGTCTAAAGAAGGCTGTTCTTAATTCGATCACTCATAAGAATTTCCTCAAGCTTGAGGAAAATCAAGCTCGCTTATATCAGCAGGAACAGCATCCTCATAAGTTGAATCGAACTGTTGTGGAATCCAAACAGATAGTAAAAGTGGTGGATGATCCAAAGCCAATTCTTCCAAAAGCCTTATACACGAGGCCAGCATACTTTCCAGAATACAAGTGCCCTAGATGCGATAGAAAGTTCATCCTCCCAGATCTAAACATTTGTCATGTCTTCAATTATTTCTTAAAGGCGACACCAAAAGACGGTGACCGTGTTGAATTGGTTGACATGAAGAGATTCCGAGTCCTATCTGATAATTACGTGGCAAATGAACAAAAGAATTCAGCTGCCAACGAAGTTATTGAACTATCGGATGAGGAAGACGAAGAAAAATATGTGCTAAATCCTGTCAAGCTACAGCCTACATTCAACATTCAAGCGCAAGATAATTCAGCGAAAACTGCCAATGCACATTGGCCAGTATCGCAGCCTATACCTCAGCCAATTTCGTCATTACAATACGAGCCTCAGCAGCCAACACATACACTGCAGCCAATTCAATCGTTGCAATCTCGTCAAGATCCTCAATTGCTTTTGCCCACCTTGGGAACGTCAAGTACAGTCCCACCTAACACCATGAACTCTTGGTTCACGGGTGACCAGCCTCAGCAGCCTGAAGCCTTGCACCAAATCTCATCATGGGTGTCTGACCGCGTAGGCGATAACACTCCATCAATAAATGACAGTGGGCAAGATTTGTTTGATGATGGATTAGATGATGAGTTGGCATTAATACCCCCACAGACATTTGGCAACAATAATAGCTCAAAATCATTAGGTACTTACAAAGGTGTATTTGAAAACAATTACGGCACGTTCCGAATACCGGAGGAGCATGGTAACAGTTGGGAAGACCCAGTTATTCTAGACTAAAATGAAAATGGTCTATAGTCGCTTTATTCGACTATGAAAATATTGAGCAGGTCTCATACAAACTACAAAAGCTAATGAATTCTTCATTTTCATTATTTTATTCATACAAATAGCCAAAAATTGACAACAAAATCATTAGTGAGCTGGTGCTAAGCCCAATTCTTGTACGTACTCATTGAGACTCAAATGCTTAAACTTCACACCCAAGCCCTTTGCTACCTTAGCACCTAAATCTTTATCAAGCAACCCCCAATAGAGAGGGACCCATTCCTTGACATGTTCAACTGAGATTCTCAGAGCATGACCAACAATAGATTCAATAAATTCTTCCTTCATTTCAGGTGTGTATACTTTAACATACAAAGCTCTTGGTTGCTCCAAGTCCAATTCACTGATACCAGATACATAATCGTAGGATTTAAGCCAGATCTTCTCTTCGTGTGCACGTTTTGATCTTTCTTGTTGAAGGATCTCATACTTATCGACACCTTCTTGGGTTACAACACCCTTGTATTTTGCCTCAACTACAGGACTCAAGCCGTTGGACAATTGCGTAACGTCGCTTGAAACCGCATTGATGGGGTCAAACAGACTAATGAAATCTTGCTTTGAATCTTGGTTTTCAAATGTAGCAGCACCATCTCTTTGGAAGTTTCCGGCAAGGAATGGGCAACCAGACCCCTTTTCAAAGGTGCGTGGTTTGTTGACGGGCAATTGCTGATAATTGACACCCAATCTGTAACGATGGGTGTCAGAATATGAAAACAATCTCAGTTGTAAGACTGGGTCATTTGAGGCCTCGACGCCGGGAACTAAATGGGCTGGAGAGAAGGCAACCTGCTCAATCTCAGCGAAGTAGTTCTCTGGGTTTTGGTTAAGAACAATCTTAGCAAACTTACGCAATGGGAATTGGGAATGAGGCCAGACCTTTGTTAGATCGTTGATGGAGTAACGGAATTCCTCAGCTTGCTCAGGAGTCATGGTTTGGACATAAACAGTGTAAGTTGGGAACTTCTTGGCTTCGATACGTTGGTATAAGTCCTTGATATGTTGATCCTTTGACAGGCCAGCCAATTCAGCCCCTTCTTTACCTGAATAGGTGTCAAACCCTTCATCTGATTTCACATGGTATTGAACGTAGGTCAATTCACCTTTAGAATTGAAGTTCTTAAAGGTGTGGCCAGAATAACCATGCATGGCAGCCCAACTCTTGGGTACGCCTCTCCTTCCCATCAAATAGGTTACCTGATGAAGCGATTCAGGATTTTGCACCCAATAATCCCAAGCCCTAGTTGAGTCCGTATTCTGATCCAAATGAGTGGCTGGGTCTCTCTTCTGAGTGTGAATGAACCTAGAAAACTTTGCAGGGTCTCTAATAAAGAACACAGGAGTGTTGTTAAACACCCAATCCAAGTTACCAACATCAGTTTTGATCTTGATGGAGAAACCACGAGGATCTCTGGCAGTATCTGGTGAGCCCGATTCACCACCAACAGTAGAAAATCTCACAGTCACTGGTGCCTTATAACCTGGTTGCTGGAAAGGTCTAGCAAAGGTGATATCCGATAACGAGTCAGTTAACTCGAAGTAACCATGGGCACCACCACCTTTGGCATGGACAACACGTTCTGGAATCCGTTCACGAGCAAAGTGGGACAAATCATCAATCAAGTTGAAATCTTCTAAAAGCAATGGTCCACCAGGTCCAGCGGTTTTAGCACCGTATGGGTGCTGAGGATAAGGGGCACCATTAGAGGTGGAATAAACAGCAGTATCTTGAGACATCTTTTTCAGTAGTAAGAACTAAGGTAATGAGGATGGATGAGTGAAATAAGGTACTGCAAGCCAGTATTTATATAAACTCAAAGTTAAAGTTCTTTGTGGATCATGCTGACCATCCGGTAGCTCAATTCTGTCAGCTCTAGACCTCAATGACCCTAATCAGGGGATGAGGAGAGCAATACAATAGCAAGGAAACATTCGCAACCAAAATATCTTGCTGAAGTCGTTAGACATAGGGTGGGCAGCGGGGACGAGCCCAAGGTCTGAGGCCAATAAGGTTAATGGGATTATTCAGGTATAGGGGTGTGTAAATGTGGGGAGTGGTGATCCATTAGGTGTTCCTTATACCTTTCTGGTTCGTCAGTGTGGACCCTCCTGTGGTTGTCTGTATTTTTTTGGAGCAAGCATCTAGACCAATAGTTTGTGGCAATTAGAAAGTGTCATAGCAAGTGAAGTACGGTGAGTTCTGTGTTACAGTAGAGTTCAAGCAGTAGAACTTTTGTGGTAGATTGAGAATGATAATTCTGTGCATCGATGCCATACTAGAGATAAGGCAAAGACTATAGGGGTATTATGAAATCTGGTTTAGGAGATGTGCTTTAGTTAGTGAGACATTCTTGTTATGGGTGAAACGATATTACCAATATAGACCAGACCAATAGCTCTATTTTTAGTCATCTAATAAACCCTCCTCGACCCCTATGTCTGTGTACTTCAAGGTTTGAGTATATTTCCACCATCAGATGTCTTGTACAGTCTTCCAGTACAGTCTTCCAGTACAGTCTTCCAGAACATGTCTTGCAGTACTTAAGTACCAGTGCACATCTCCTCGTACGAACACGAAGGATCTGAATATTTGCCCCACCCCGTCTCTAGACAATCATCTAATACACCCTTAACGCCAAAGAACAACACATGATTGTCTAGTACTTCGACAATGCCTCTGCACCGTTCAAGGCATCAGCACCTCTCAATTGACCGTGTCAATGTCTAGAACTGGTTCTGTATTACCACCAGCTTACTAAGACGAAAAGGTCCCAAAATGAAAGGGCTCCAGTGCGACGAGTCTTCGCTGCAAAAGCCGCAAAGAATTTATAGCGATGTGACAGTCAAATTGCAGTTACAAGGTAGTTGATAGAGATGATGATTCAAATATGCCGTATAGGAGGATCGACGAGGTTGTTTCATCTGTGCCGAAGGTTGAGAGAGCTTGACTTTTCTAATCTCAAGGTAAACCCTCGCTTTGATGACTTGTTCCAGGATGTGAAGAGAGATGGTGTTGCTGGAGGTATTCGAGATGCAAGTGTTGGTAAAGACGCAAATAGGTTTGCCATGAAGTACCAAAGCACCGAGAAGACTGCGAGTAAGACAAATGCCAACGGTGGTACTAATGTGACTGGAAATAGAAATGGGAAAGGGTCTGGCTATGGAAATAAAAATGGGAATGGCTCTGGATATGGCTCTGGATATGGAAATAACACAGGAAAGACCTACCAAAGCAATACTTCTGGTAAAGGTCAGACCGCCAATCCCTCTAGACCAAACCCCATCAAAAATGAAAACCCGACTAGAAATGCAAATCCATCCAGGCAAAATACTTTCAAAAATGAAAGCACCACCAAGAGGAATTCATACGGAAACAATACCCCAGGCAACAACCCCTATGGAAACAACAACATGGAGGCAAGACAATCGTACAAGTCCCCAAAGAATACCAAGGGCTCACGCAAACAAATATTTGAATTCAATACTGGTTCAATCCAAGCGCAAACAGCCTTAAAGGACCTTATATTGCAAGTGAAGGAGCATAGTCCGAAATTCAGTGTCAAGTATGTGAATCCTATTGGTGGAAAATTGGAAACTACCCATTTAGTCGGAGTTTGTAACGCTCTTGACTTGACAAAGGTTGGGCTTATACTCATTCCTAATGGTGCTGACGAGCCTCCTATGGTGAAACAAGTAAAGGTTGGGGACATGATAACCAAATTCACGGATAAGTTGGCACTTCAAAAGGAACAAGAGTTGTTAAACAAAGGCAGTCGTACTGCTCAAAAGGTCATCAATCAAAGAATGAGGTTGGAGAAGAAGAAATCAGCCCTCAAAGTGTTGAATATATTTTGGAAGATTAGTCAAGCTGATTTGAACAACCAAAAGATGTTCGAGATCCAAAGACGTTTAGAAAAAGGTGAAAAGTTCACCATATTCTTAAGGACTAAATCAAGAGAGTCCGAGGAGGTAGAAGAAACTAAAGAAGACGAAAAAGAAATCGAGCAACCTTCAAACAATATCTTGCATTCGAAGCTTGATGAACAAGATTTAAGCATCGAACTACAGAGGCGTGAAATGATTTACCAAACCTTGATTTCAATTTTGGACGAGTTACCTTGCACGTATAAAGTTGATGGAAAGTTGGAGACAAGATTCTCAATTACAATGACTCCTAAAGATGAAGAACGAGTGATGGCTAAGTCTGAAGATGCTTCGCCAAAGGAGGCTAGAAAGTTGAAGAAAGCACAGAAACAACCTAAGACAAAGACAAAGACTGAAATTGAGGATTTGGATAGCTTGTATTCGATGAAGATAGAGGATTAGGGCTGGATGATAGATCATTAGAGTGATTAGCTGAAGCTTTCACTGACCCTGTACATACTATAATATCTGTAAATAGCTTATACCCGTAAATTTCTTAATAAATTATGAATGATACATTCATACTGTGCTACCATAACGATAACTTTGATTCTGGGGTACAATCAATGAATCCTCCAGTGAACCACTTCGCTTGCTTAACCGGTCCTTTCTAAGCTTTTGTACCTTGTACCCAAAAACATGTCCGTCAATCAATTCGTCAACGATGGGGTAATTTAGCAATCGTTTAATCTCAACCTGGTCCAACTTGTAGTTATTTATTGTTGAGCAGGCATTGCTGTAGTACATTTCATCCTCGTCAAACATTTCCTTTTCGTAGTCAATGTGTGCAAGTTGAGGGTCCAGTTTGAGGATATCCAAGATCGAGGTACTCTCACCACCTGAAGAAGGTCCAGCCATACTAGGAGCCAAAGATGGTGATCCTGGTGGTGATTTAGCTGATTGTGCGTATACACCCCTAGTAGAAGTCCCAGTCGACCTGAGAGACGCCACATCGGCGGGTTGATGACTTAATACCGGGGCAGTAGCTTGGATTTCCAGCGTACTTCGCACTTCGCCACCACTCATAATGGAGTTATTAGAAGCATTAGTATTAGGCAACCAATGTTTAGCTTTCCCATTGGTGTGATACCGCAAGCCCTGGTTGATTCTGCTCATTCTACCATTGGAGTCTGGATGAGAAATAAGAGCTTCCACAGAGTCGAATTGTTTATAATCCTTATAGTAGTCACCATAGAAAGTCAATCTGAAATCATGTATCAAGTCCTTGCAGCCAAATGTGTCACGCAACGCATACCTAAACTTAAGTCTACCACTTGGCATTCTTGCAAGGGTATACGGAACATAAGAGAAGGAAACAAAATGGCCGACTGAAAAGAAGATCAACTCAACGCAAAGTAAGCCATTCTGAATACAAACTCCAATCAGTCCTTGTTGCCCTTCTTTAATCCCTGGTAGCACTTTGAAGAAATTAAGAAAGGCCAATATTATGCCTTGCCAATACGATGCAAAGATAATCAATTTGACACAAAGGAACTTCCCAACTGGCTTGAAAGGCTTCAAATCATTCCAAAGGGTTTTCCAGAAGATGGCAAGACTGTACAATGAGAGCGTCACACTGAAATTGTAAATTAAAGTAAGCCATAGGTATAGTGATTTGATTCCCATATCGCCAACTTCCATTAAGTACACGGCCTCGAAGAAGATAGTTGCAAAGCAGATGAATGGCTTTAACCAAACATACTGTAGTATACCTCTCTTAATTGCCAAAAACGTATATGGGTCCGACATGTCAATCTTCGGGAGGATATGACCCAATATTCCTGGGTGGCTAACTGGTTGCCTACCACTAGTCATTATGATGATATTTCTCTCACCGCCAAGCATATCTGTTAGCAATGAAAAGAAAGTGTAGATGACAAAGGCCTCATAGACTTCACGAATAGGTTCTAAAATGAACTTGTTTATCAGTGAAGCTTGGTTAGTTAGCATGCAATAACATGACAAAGCAAACAACGGTACAATTAGCTGGATTCTAATCATGAAATGTTGTTCAAAAGGTTTTCGATAGTTTTTAAAATGCAAGTAAACACTGCAAAGGATTATGATGGTAGATAGGATGGAGGCATAGAATGCAATATTGTTCATCCAGTTCGGAAGGCGTACCACCTCGAGCTGTTTAGCTCCGCTATTAAAACTAGGCAGTTCCATGGCAAGGACGAAGAATTGGATACTATTAATGAGACAGCTGATGTTTGTACATATGAGTTGCTAGATTACTTGGGTTCTATGGATTGTTTTGAAGAAGAGTTATTTCATTTCGAAGGATGCTTTTTCTTTTAACAATCAGATTTGTAGTGTGGAGTCCAGAAATGGGACAATAACTTCGACAGAGGAGATTGCCAGAATACAGATTTGGTAGCTATGTTTAGTCGTGTGATACCAGGTGATATGAGGTGTGAGTAACAAGGGTATTCATTACGATTTTCCAATGATAGATATGGTTGATGATATACTTATGTACGTTGATACTAGGACTTGCTCTACAATTGGCGAAAACGTCTAATGGGTACTTTATTTAACTAAAACACTAAAGGTGCAGTAATTTGCTGAACCACAGCTTTGGAATGTCCCTGTAGTTATTTTGAGCTCACGGTGTACATATTTGACACTCAGGATTTCCTTGAGCTTTTACATGTTGCACACTAAGCTCTTCTCTCAAATACTTCACTCATGTCCCACCCTCCTCTGAATTCTCTGAATTCTCTGAATCCAACATTTACTATGCAACCCCAGCTTCCTTCAACTTCTTCTCCTTCTCCTTATCTGCATTTATCTCAGCTAATTCATCTTCAGTAACCAAATGATGTCTGTGATTTGGCGGAGTTCTCACCTTGTTCGAACCTGGTGGGAAAGTACAAAACTCGATACTCTTGAAGAACTCATCTTCCAATATATATTGAGTGAGGAATCTTTTCTTGGGCTCAATACTAAGCATATGTCCGATCAATACTCTTGAGTTCAGTGGTAAGTGACGTAATAATCTCGCAGGACCACGCGGTATTTGACCGTGAACACTAGGTTCGCTTGCTGAGGTTAGACCTTTCTCTTCGTTTGGTATACCAGCAAACGATCTATATGAAGGGTCTGACAATTGAGGTAATTTCCATGGGAAACGTTTCAATATCATACAGCAGAATATCACTGCAATCGACCAAACATCTGCATATCTTGGATCATACCCAAAGTTTGATGGCTCTAATACTTCTGGGGCCAAGTATGGGTCCAGTCCAACAACCCCGCGTGCACGTACTAGCTTCCACTTCTCATCCAAAAGCTCATCCACTTCTAAGTTTAAGGGCGTGTTAGGAACAACCTCCTTGCGGAATTGAACTACGGAACCAAAATCAATAAGTTTCAATATCCCATGTTTGCTAACCACGCAGTTATCTAACTTTAAATCACGATGCGCCAACCCTTGTTGATGCATGAAACTAACGCCATTGACAATTTGTTTAAAATAGCAGAAGATCTCGTTCGTTGACATAAGCCCAGACATCACCAAATTGAAGAAATCATATTCACAGTATTCCATTACCATATAATACTCTGGTTCCAGGATCATTTTAATAGTGTGCTTGTGATGACCTACGCCCGAACCACTTTTATAGTCCTTGATCAACTCAAAGGTATGGCTCAAATTCTCATGTCTCATGCTCTCGCCAATCTGGAATTCTGTTCTAACTCTAACTTTGAAATCGTTATCAGTTTCACCTGGCAATTTGGTCAGAAACTTTTTAACTGCAAATATCTTGCTTGGGTCCACTTTCGAAGTGACCAAGTTGACAGAACCACTGGCACCAGTGCCTAAGTGTCTGCCCATGGCACCATACTTTTGAGATAAGGCTGGTGGAGCATCACCAAGGCCACCATTTGGACCTGCTGAATACAATGTGCCATGGAGTTTCTTACCTTCGCCGTGGTGAGACACATGGTGATGTTTTACCTTATCGAAGAAACGCTTTAAAGAAAGTGCATGTTTCTTATCACCCAGTTTTTTCACTTTTCGAGTGCTATCGATGGACGAGCTTGCAGTTGGAGATTGCGAACTGAAGCTTGAAGACATTTGCATCAATTGTTCTTCTGGTTGTGGAGATGCAGCATGTGAAGAAAGAGAATCCTTCTTGGGTAACGACGTTTGCAGGGTGTTTGCAGAGTGAAAGTCAGTTCTATCAGAGTCGGACTCACGGTTTCCATCGAATCTGTCACTAACAATTTTCATTCCACGAAGTTGATTATTAAGTGAGTTTTGTATTCTGCCATCAATAGGAGATTCGTAGAGATGCTCGTGGCTGGAGATTGGCGAGTCATGGTTTCTAATGGGAGTTCCAACGGTTATGATTGGAGGAGTTCCCGCTCTTGGAATATCTTGAGCTAAGGACGCGTCATTGATTAAGGTACCTTGCGTGGAAGACACTTGAGTGGAATCGTCCCTGTCGATTGAACTAGCTTGTTCTGAGAATTGTGGGATTTGTTTATCAACCGGAGTACCTTTTCTAGGAGAAACAATTGGGCTGACTATTGGAGTAGGTAAGTTGCTGTGGTAAGGAGTATTGTGCGTGCTGGATGGTATCTGACCATCTGGAGATATAGCATTTAGGTGAGAAGCAGTTGGAATTGGGACTTGAAAAACATGAAAGTTTTCCTTCGGCTGCAAGCCACCCTCACTTCTCTCTTGTACATTCCCGTTTTCTTTAGTATTCCTTGCTTCTTGCCTATCCCTAGTGTCTCTGGCCTTCATTTCCTGTCTCGAGACATTCTCATCCTGCTTCTTTCTGAAATGAACATTGCTCGATCCGCTGGTTTGGGGAGAGAGCGACGACTGTGAAGGGTTCTTCTTTCTTAAGAAAAATCGATGGTTTGACAGGGAGTCGTCGTCACGGCTGGACTTGTCGTCTTCGGATTTATTGGAACGTGGAGAGCCAGACAGCGATGAAAAGAGCCCGAGAATCGCCATGTTGGTTCAATTTAATGGATGTGATTTGTGTTCAGGTGTTTGATTGAATTCCCGCCGAAGCTGTTGTTGCTGCTACACCTCTTTGTCCTTGCCTAGGCGTTTCGTGCTGTTACTGTCTCTCACTGCCAATTTCTCTGTGATTTCCTCGACAAAATTCCAATTCCGGATTCTGAGGATGGAACGACTGAATACTGGCCAGACGGGTGCAAACGGTTAAAAGCTAGTGCACTTATAACGGAATACGAGGATGCGGAGGAAGGCGTGAGTCCCGCTGTTGGCGTGGGTGCTTAGGACTGAGCTGGCGGTGGGGTGACACCAGAAGTCCATGGCAGTCACGGTTGGAGTGGTCTAGCATGGATGTGTTTGGCCTTGATCTTGCATCGATACCAGGTGGTACGGACTTGTTGAATAAACTCCGAGGTGCGGTTTGTGGGGCCAATAGACGTAGCTCGACTGGGCTAGCACACCGGCTCTAACTAGCACCAAGTTCATCGTGCTGGTGCCTGCATTTAAGTCCGCGTGGTGAAGTCGCTACAATCTAGCTAGCCAACACCCTGCTAGTACGGTGGTGCACCAATAGGCAGTTGATTCCTTGGTGGTATAACCATTCGAACTTAATCCCTCTACCAGGTCTCAACCCAACATCGGTTGTGTTGCCTATTATTAGAAATCCTACCCTGCTTTCCGAACTCCGGGTCTCTTCTTGCGACGGCTCTATCACAAGGTTTGCTGCATGGTGATGGTGCGTTCAACTAAGCCATTTTTCACAGCCATTGAATCTTCTGCTGCTTCAACTCCATGGTGCCCCAGGTTCATGGTACACTTCTTTAGTCCATTCAATGAGACTCTCTCGAATACCACAAGGGAGCATGCATTGTATTACATTCTTTCTTCTCTCCAGGCTTCATCTCTCAATACGTCACCACACGGCTTCATACAACCTCACCATATAGGAACTTCAAATAGCCTATGCCCTCCAAGTCTACAATCATTTAATTACGAATATATTACAGGTATACCGGTGATACACTATAAGCGCATTATAAACTATCAGTACATCATATAAGATCAAAATACCATATACAATCCACACCACTACCTAGTTGCCCCCAGTGAACTTGTTCCAGATATTGCCCGCAGCAGCATCTATTACAGAGCCCTTCCGCTTGCTACTTTTGCTACCACCGCTCCCACTTCCGTTACTGCTGCCACTTCTTGTAAGTAATCCAACTTCGCTTCCTTCTTCATCACTACTGCCATTACTAGAAACTTCGAAATTCTCCACATTATCATTGAGCTTATTCATACCAAACAGATCACTTCTCTTCTTGCTTTTCTTCTTGCGTTTCGTCTTCTTCAACGACTCATCATCTAGTACAGATATTTCATGGTGACGTTCTTCGTCATCACTAACATTTTCAATGATAGTTTTATGCACACCTTGAACCTCAATTACAGATTCAATAATACCACCAGTTCGATATGACCTAGTCTCTTGGTATTCAAGAACGGCATCAGGGATATCCATAGGCGGATGAGCATGGAGGTGGTTCCCAGTGAAGCATGAAGTCTTTGGGACTGTGTGCTCGTGGCCGTTTTCCGGTATCTCATCTCTGCCTTCTTCAGTAGAAGCTCTGCGAGAAGCTTCACGAATTGCACCTTCTTCGCTTGCATGGATAACGCCGTAGTTTTTGCTTCCAGTTCCGCGTGGAGCATGTTGCTTTGGACCAGGTAACACTGAAGCTGCAATGACATCCGAATTAGGCCTCTTGATTGTAACAAATGGTTTGTTTGTTTCAAGTGGATTGAGTGCAAGATTCTTCGGTATCCAATTTCTAGCTGAATCAAGTCCTGAATCATGCACTGCTGCAAGCATCGGAGATTTTGGATTGGCCTCTTTAATTTCGGGCGAAGCAGGTACAACATTTTGCAAAGGAGATGCTGTGTTTTCTACATCTAAATACTTCGGTCTAGCCTGTATACCATCGGACCTATCGTCTCTGTGAATGTCAAAATCGGCCTTGCCGTCTAAGGAGGACCTCTTGGAGGGGTTTGCCAGTTGATATAGGTTATGCAAGTAAACAGTGAGATTGCGTTTGGATAAGGGTCCTGGTTGTGCACGCTTTATCTTCTTGTTGATATCAACATAAACGTCGGATTCATCTACAATCTCTTCTCCAATCAATTCTTCGATGACATCCTCAAGTGTAAGGACACCAACAGCTCCTGTTGGTTCACCAGGGGTGGTGCTTACAACAATCATATGGGATTTACCCTCTTGGAAGTAATTTAAAATGTTAAGACATGAAGTTTCCAAAGATGTTTCAGGAAGTGTGGCCAACGGGAATGATGCTACTGGTAAAGCGTCTTCAGGGTCATAACTTATCAAAACACGTACAAGCAACATACCAATAAAATTCATAGGTTCCTTTGGCAAATGGATAGGAATTCTTGAGAACCCAGCGTTGAAAATCTCTTCCACCGTGACCTCATCTAAGATAGTGTCTGCACTCATAGTGTAAACTCTGTTCATTGGAGTCATTATATGGCTGACTGGTTTTTCTTTCAAGTCCAAAACAGCACTGATAATGGTTACCTCATCTTGATTCAAACGTTCGACACCCATGGTACGATGTAAGGTAACCAAGGTTTTCAACCCAGATTTTTTATACACTGTTCCGTGGTCTTCTCCCAAGATATGATCAAGTAAGAGCGCACATGGGTAAGCAATTGGATACATTGCGTACATCAACACAAGCACGAATGGAGCAAACAAGGCACCTACTTGTAAGCCATAACGCACACAAACGGATTGGGGAATGATTTCACCAAAAACAACAATCAGGGCAGTTGCGGCCACAACAGCAGGCCAACCTCCACCAAGACAACGATCTAATACAATTGGTAAAGTTTCATTAGTGATGACATTACAAAGCAACAAGGTGACAAGAACCCAGTGCTTACCCCGGCCAATCAAACGTAATACTTTTCGAGCGTACTTACGTTCATTAGGTTCACCACTGGAAGCGATCACTTTAAGATATACTTCGTCCTGGCCCATCAAGCCCAAGGTTAAACCTGCGAATACACCACCTGCTAGCACAAGGAACACGGAAAGAGCCAAATTAGCATAGAATTGTTCTGGGGTCAATGGAGGATGCACGTTTGTAGTTGAGGACACCTCCACGTCTGAATCTCTTTGAAAGATTGGCAAAGCGCCGACCAACTTGGATAAGTTGGTGAAGACGAATACCATCTTGGCGAGCACGCCACTAGTTAATGAAGAGGCATGGTTACTTCGAATAGAAGATTTTCTAGACATATAGGGATATCTGTATATGAGTTAGTAATTCTGAAGGAATGATGGAAAACAACAAAATAGAGAGGCAGCAGGATGACAGCAAAGTGGATATAGCGAAGTTGAAACAGCAGAGCTGAAACAGCATAGTTCAGACAGATGATCCTAAGAGCAACCAAATGCATAGCCAAGGAACAGCCTTAAAGCTTCGCCTCAACTTTATTCACGAAGCACACAATGCATGAGGCATATAGTTTGAATTGCCTCCGAGCCACAACAGACGAATGATCCTGGTCTTTCTGGCGATTCTTCTTCAATACTTACAAGCAATGATCGACTTGAGATATAACACGAAACACTCGTTATTTACTGATTAAATGATACCGTTGTTCGAGTTCTTGAACTTTCACTTTGCTTTTGGTTTCACGAAAAGTCGTGGATAGTTCGGAAGTGTGTACCGGACGGGGGAAGAAAGACGAAAGAAGGCACGAGAAGATCATAACGGTTTGACATGTTGAGGCGACGGGGATATTTTGGAGTCGGAAGGTCGATGGTCGTTGGGTGGAGCATTTGTAGTGATAAGTGGTGGTGCTTTGTGGTGGTTGTGGATGTGGTTGGGGCCGTAGGGAAAGGTGGAGATAACTACTGAGGTGGTGGTGTAGAGTGAAGCGATGATAGAGTGAAGCGATGATAGAGTGAAGCGATGATAGAGTGAAGCGATGATAGAGTGAAGCGATGATAGAGTGAAGCGATGATAGAGTGAAGCGATGATAGAGTGAAGCCATCATAAATTGTGCTGTTCGTCAAGAATGACCAGCAATGACCAGCAAAATCTGCACCAACTCAATGCCCTTACCAAAGCTCTGGTCATACGATGCTTCTCACGTTGCCTTATAATTAGACTTCACTAATTTTGTCACCAGAGCAGTGCATACTGATTACATTGGTGATTGTGTAACTGTGGTATCGGCCGGAGTATTAGGTTGACGAGGAGGGGTGTTTAGGTATATAGGCTCGTGTGGTTGTTAGGTTGTTAATCTTTTAACGCATTGTTAGCCTGTTGTTTACGTATTGTTGGTATATTGTAGTTTCCTGTCTGCTAAGGTGAGAAGTGCCCGTTGAGTGCCTGACAAGTTGTGCTTCTCCACAACGTGAATGCCTCGTACGCTGAGTATCTACTTATCTCTTATCTTGAGTTTCTCCTTACCTCTTATTTAAGTATCGCCATACCTCGTATCTGCTACTTATATGCGACGCCTGAGGATCTCTTCTGTTGCTACATTGCATGTCCCCAGTACTGAGTGCACGCTTCCATTCCACGATGACAAGATCTCGAATTCGCCAAAGCCACAGGTTCCCTTCTTCATGTACACAAACTCTATCTAAAAGTCAACCCTCTGCTTCAACATGCTGAACATACACCCCCGCTCAACCATTGAATCTACTCTCAATCAACTCTATCTTGAGCAAAGAGCAGGGCGACCCCAACCACGGAAATTCTTTTCCCTATTATACTTGTTTGACTTAATCTCCTCTCTTTATGGTATCTTGCAGCAGTGTGCCTTGTTGTGCCTGAATCTGTTGTCGCAAAAGAATGGCTGCAAAATTTCCTCAGTTTTCTTTTTTATCAAACTCCATAGAACCAACATGCGATGCAAGGAATAAACATTTTTCATCTAGATTCACTTACTCATTTCTTCATTGATGTACACTCGTCCTGCCGCCTACAGTCATGGTTATTGTTTGTTGTATTTGCATGTTTCAAAAGCTCATTATACACTATACACCTTCGCTGCAATAGCATGCCATGCTTTAACAATTCCAACTCATTTTATCCCACACAACATTAAACCTATTCTATAATATCTCTATAATTACCATTTTGCTCCAAACAAAATAGCGGTGCCCTCAGGCTTCTCAACTGCATTGAAGTACGTACGTACTAGCCTGGTCTCGTTGATCTCGAACGTTTTGCAGAACTCAGTCACCCATGACAACAACTCCGGAACGAGTGGCTCAACATCAACACTCTCAATCAGCTCGTACTTATCCAAAGCACTTACGAGCCATTCCTTCTCAGAAACGTCAGTAGGTGCATTGATCTGACCTCCACCGTTAATACAACCACCAGGACAAGCCATTATTTCAACGTAATCACATTTAGCTGGATCAGCCACTTCTTCAGAAACGGCAACCTTCGTAGTTCTTGCTCGTCTACGAGCAACCAATGGATTGACTTTAGCTGTTGGCCCGTCCTTGAATTTTCTTACCAAGTTTTGAATATTTCTGAACCCATTCACAATTGCACTTGAGGCAATTGGAACTCCATCATAGAGTAAACGAGTCTCATAAACATCCGCATTCTTTCCTCCAACATTAATAATAGAGAACATTTCAGCGTCATGGGTGCCCACGGATATTAAATGTGCCTGGTATAGTTTTAAATAGTTATAGCCGTAACCACCAGAAGCAGAGCCAGAATCGTTTGACCATGAGTACTGCAATAGGGGCCATGATTTAGGCGCATACCTATTGTAAAGCTCTGGAAGGGCAACCTCAGAGATAGAAGATTGAAGTGGAGCTTTCAAATCATACTCTGGGTACTCTGCGAGTAAATTTATAAGTTCCTTTGGTGTGAGTACACAATCAACATCTATTTCCAGAATAAATTCGTTGTTTTCGTCCTTCTCTCTTCTAGCACTCTCCAACTTCTTATCAAAACAAGGCATTATCGATAAGTGATAAATATCTGATCTCAGGATATCCAAATCATGAGCTGTGAGTGTCTTTAGTAAGCAACCGGTGATCTGCTGTGGGGACTTAACGTTGGAGATCCTGGAAAGGACTTGGGGATGAGTCTTTTCAGCATACAATACCCAACCAGGACATATTGATGAAAGAAGGGGACTTGGTAAGCCACCGGTGCTCGCTAATGTCTGTTTATGTTCCATGACGTTTCTTGCTTCATTTATTAATGACAATTTTCTCCCAATACCGGTACCAACAACGTATTGAAACCCCATCTGATTAACCAATAAATTGATTAGGAGGGTGTCAACTTCTGGGATGCTTAAATCGTAGGCTAAAGCTAATGAAGCCCTTGACTGGTGGGATATACTTGCAACAAAGACTTTGTTCTTCAAATGCAACTGCTTCATAAACTCCTTGTGGGAATGCTGAGCAACCAAGACTTCCTCTGCGGACGTGATGCATCCACTACATGCGAGACAATCAGCTAAGGATATTTGAGCTGGAGATAGTTCTTGCTGTCTACCATCAATTTGCGATATCTCTAAAGGTTGACCATTGCTATCTATTTGGATATCAACTGCACCGTTCTCGTTGATTTCGTCCAATACAGTAGGTAGTTGTTGGACGGGCTTAATGCATGCCACGCCAGGTGAAATGAAGTCATTTAAATCGTCTGCTGATAGTATGGCACTCATTACTTTGATGGACTTGTTCCCTATAAATTAGTCATCTTGATCTTTGAAATTTATAGTTGAGATTCTATATGGTGCTAATTTTGGTGCGCTTTCTTTCACCCAATAGGGTATACTTAATACTAAGCAAGCGGAGAGTGGGTGAGTAGAGGCTATGTGTGGTGGAGAAAGTATTTGAGGGCACTTTGCTGTTCTTGGCTATGAAAGAGGGCTGTTGTGCTATTTGGGAAGTTGGTGGTGCAGATACTATTTATTTAGTATACTGTATTATGTAGTGGTCAATAGTCATGCTAAAGTGATTTTATAATTAGGCCATATAACTAGGACACAGAACCAAGATATATAGCTAGAACACATAAGTAGGCCACCAGAAAATTCTAACTAGGATTGGTCCCTCTCTTTACGTTTTACATGTTTCGAAGAAGGGTCGGTAGTCTTCATATCTCTCTGCTCAACGAGAGGCCTGTGTAACCATGTCTAGTCCAGTCTGTGACCATGTCAGAAGACCACGGTTAATCTAGATATCGAGCAGAATACGCTAAGCATTCTCAAGAAATCATATAATTTGGCACTTAATGCATTATAACCATGACTATAAGGAACTTATTCCCTGATTTCTATACACATATGTATAAAGCCAAGATCCCTCGTGCTGGTTTTGCGTTGGCTGCCATCAATATTGAAATGGCTGCGAAATCTTTCGAAAACTAAAATGCAATTGTTGCAACATCATCCAACGTAGATCTGCTTTAGGCACAAGAAACACGATAAAGACGAAGCTTTGGATTATAGTGATTTCATTGGGGGACAGCGTGTGAACTTTGTAAACTTTGTCCCTTTAAGGGGCCCCATCTGAATTTGATGTCTATGAGACAAGAAGTGAGACTCCTTTCAATAGTGGTCAATAATGATCATTTCAAGAAGGTTGGTTTATTCTGAAAAGATCAGCTGTATACCATGATGACTAGAAGAAGGATCGCTCAATGTATGTCCTCTGTAGGTATAAATAACTGCAATGGTTTTGTACTACATCCTGTTCACCCATTGAAAGGAGTACATAATTGGAAATCTTTATAGTGATATAATATACACGAGTAGAGTATTCTAGTCTTTGGTAAGCAGGACGTGCTTCTGAAGTAACTTCATAAGATTCAAATTCATAGGAACAGATACTGGAAATTCCCTGTATTTTAGCTCATTACTCCCAGGAATAAATTCATCGAAAGAACAAACGATGAAAATATCGTGAACATAGAAGATATGGCTAATGTAGACATGTAGTTTTGTTTTGAATCAAGATCTTTGTGAGAAAAGTCCATCATTTGATAGGCGTGAACCAATTCCAGTTGTGAAGGTATTAACAATATCGCAACAGAAACAAAAATTTCTAGTCCAAGAGCCAGTTCTTCATGAAGAGACACCAGCAAGGCAGCTCACGGTGACAAAAATAATGCATCTCTTGGGATTTGGAGTAGATGAAGCATCAACGTGAACCAGTTCACATTGAGAAGACAAAAATTGAAATCTTCCAAACCTTGGTTAGAAACATATCTCTTTGTCGCAAGTGAGTCAATTCCTCGTGGCAAAACTCATGAGGTGACCAGGATTTAAACAGATGGGTCCCTGCATTCAGCTTAATCATGGACTTCTGCAGTCTCAGGATGAGGGTGGTGATGCTCAGAGTCACTAATATCATCCAATTCAAAGTCATACTGGTTAACGCTTGAATATGCTGACAATTCACCATCTTCATCGTACCCTACCAATCTCAAGAATAAGGTCAACAAGAGGGCGAACCACAAGAAAATGATAAACACAGCTGACAGTGCCACTAAAATGTAGGCCAGATGATCAGCTTGCAAATCATGTACCAATTCCAATTGTTCTTCGTTAGCAGCCATAAATAATATACCTGCTAAAGAGAGACAGAAAGGAGGGAAGTATTGGAACGACAAGATTGCACCAGTAGGGGAACATGGCTTGTCACCCAAAAACCAGGAAATTTCGATAATTCTGGTGAATCCAGCTCCCATCAAAGCGATACCAAAGATAGCATGGACCTTTGTTGAGATTTGCAAGTGTTGAGCATGCTCAGACATTGCATAACCTGTGAATATAAGCAAAAGGGCAGGAACGAAGGAACGTTTACCTTTACGTGATAAAAACATACCAAGTAAACCACCGGCCCACCAAATGATTCCCATGGAAGTGTGCTGGTAATCCCCCATACCCCACTCTTCGACACCCCATCTGTGTTCTGTGAAAGTGTTCACTATGCCCCAGGCCATCATGACGGTTGAATCAATAAACTCTTGGGAAAAGCTTGGAGCAGCTCCCTGGGTGAGGCTATGCTTTCTGATCCATGGAATCATCAACACGAACAACAAAACGAACGAATAGCCAATAAATGACAGACCCATGATACCATGAGCGATGCATTGGCCCTTATGTTCGTCATAACAGAAACCCAAAAGCGAGGCAGTGGCGAGACATATACGTACCCAAGCAGTTATAACAACGAACATGGAAAGCAGCTTGTATATTTTGTAGTGGATACCGTATTCAGAGGTTTTCCACGAAGGATAAAACTTATTTATTAACAAGTTTGATCCGTTGATGAAACTACCAACGAAGATGGTACCTCCTAACAAGGCACTCAAGATCCAACTGGTGGCCTTTGAGGCGCTGCTTTCATGCTTGTTCTTGTTGTCAGGGAAATCAAGGAAGATGGACTCGACCACTGAGTAACCAGTAGCGACGAATTGTAAGACCAACGACCAATGTAATTTATTGGCAAAAGCACAAACTGAAGCAACCGAAGGAATAATAAGTAATACCAAGATGCTTGAGATCCAGTGGAATGTCTTGGAGCCTGCATTCACTGGGTGAAATACGACTCTATCGCCGTCTCCCATGTCCATGTCTCTCTCAATGGACTCCGCATTGACCACAGCGAGCAAGAGCGGTAAGACTAAAGATGATAGCATGATTCAGCTTAGGTTCTTAGAGGATATTTGTTGCACTCGTTGGCTATGCCTTAAGATTTGAACGAAAGAAATATTGACGTGGGTCCGGAAACGTCGCGAGAATTTTTCAGGAAGCAACCGGTTTCCGGGGCGAAAGATGTTCCATGGTCAGGGATGAACTGATAAGCGAGGTATTGGTAAGGAATGGACTTGCAGTAGGGTGATGGGAGATTGGGGCTAATTCGTTGAATGTGAAAAGTTATTTGAAGTGGTATTATGGAGTTGATGTTGGTGAGCATGCCCAGCATATTGAGCGAATTGAGCATATATAATTACCCCTTGAGGGAACGACAAACGGTGTAATTGTTTGGAGCTACATGTGCTGCTACGGAAACTTGAAGGCTTCACCGGTGTCTTAAGGGACCATTAGAGGCATATTAGTACTTAAGGTTTGGAGGCTTCACTGTGATGACACAAAAGAACCTGCAATTATAGGAGTTTCATCATGAGAAGGTACTGGGACATTGAAAGAGGAATAATAGAGGGGTGCCGGCCCTGGGGTGACTTGGGAGATGGAATGGTCTGGAGATAGCTTCTGTGCGTTGTGCTTGTTGAAAATATCGACACTAGTTAAATTGTTTTTGCAGCCATGTTGGAGGGGTTGAGGTTGCAGAAGCGATCATGGTGTTGCGATAAGGAGATGAGTACTGTGCCTGCAAGTGTTTATGTTGGGTTTGGAGAATATAAGCGGTGGTTGGGCTTTGGTGGGTGTTGGTGAACAGTCTTGAGATATGAATGTGCTGTTCAGCACACTGTTCATGGGTTTATATGTTCCGTTTGAGAGAAGCACTCTATGGTAGCAAACACCGGTTTCTGTTGTAAAGGTTCACCACCACCAAGGTCTTGTTATCAAGCTTAATCTTTCACAGCCTTCTTTGACGGCAGATGAATATTTCACATTTTGGCACTTAACTTTAAAGTGAATTTTGGTTCTAAGCGCATTTGGCTATTCCAAGGGTATACCCTTGAGATTGCATAGTTCTGACGAAACCCAATAATCAATGCAAGATACTACATTTCAAACCAATTTCAAGCTCTCTAAAAATCTTCCCTACTCCCACTTGATCCCGTTCCCTACTTCAATTCATTGTTGGCTGACGTATATACACTGACTTATATACTTTATTCTATTCTGTCTGCAAATCCACTATCGCAATGGCTGCAAATTCAGTCCCACACAAGCAACCCCATCCAAGTAATCTGCTTTTTATCCCTGGATACCTTTGAAATACCATCACTTAGTCTTCCGTGTCTCAGCAGACTTCCACCCAAATTGTCCCTATATAGTTTCCTACGATATCCCCCAACCCACTGAGCCTGGCTCAAGTCATCAAGTCCTATAATGACAGCAACTGAATAACCAAAAGACTAAGAATCAAGCAGGTAACGACACCAATGAAAATTCATATCCTCTCTCATCGCATTTGATGCATTTATGTGGTAATTTAGTTGCCTGGCTGCTCTTTTTCACATCACCCAGACTTTCCCTCAAGACAGCTGCACCCTTTCTGTGAATTTTTTTCGTCTTTTTATTTTGACATTTTCGTTCACACTTCCAAAGACGTGGCATAAAGACTGTTATCACTTCAAGCAACGAAGTATAGCAAATACAAGTCACGATAGGCTGGTACTAATTCGGGACAGAACCTAAGGAGAAAAAGTATCGCTCCTCGATACTCCTTCATACATTTATCGTTTCATCCAATCATGGCATCACTCAGAACAATCCTTAGCTTGTTGGCTGTGGCCATACGCTTGGTATCTGCCACTATCCCTGATCGAGACTACGATAACAAAAACTACTTCCTAGTCGAATTGGATACTTCAAAGTCAAACAAGCCGTTGCTGGAATTCATAAATAGATACTCGGGTGACTACCACTTTGAACATCAATTGCAAGGTATGGATGATCACTTCATATTCAGCATCGACAAGGTCCATCCACATAACGAATTCCTTGGGAATTTGAATTCAAATCATTACAATAAGATGAAAAGAAGTATAGAATATGCTGATGATTACGATGCTTTGGTCAATAACTCTTACTTGAGATCCATACATTTGTTGCCTCCAAAAAAATTACAGAAGAGAATGCCTGTTTACATCACCAAAGAAGAAGCAGAGTTTAATAATAATTACAAGAGATTGGATGCTATTGATTCTTCTCAAGAAGCTGCAAAAGCTGTTTCTGATAAATTGGATATCCAAGACCCAATCTTCTTTCAGCAATGGCATTTGGTCAATACCTTTCATCCGGGTCAAGATGTTAATGTTTCTGGATTATGGTACGAAGGAATTACTGGTAAGGGGATTGTCACTGCTGTTATTGATGACGGTTTGGACTATGAAAGTCCTGATTTGGCTGATAACTTCAATGCAAAGGGGTCATGGGACTTTAACAATAACCAGAACCTCCCATTCCCACTCCTTTTCGATGACAATCATGGCACAAGGTGTGCAGGAGAGATTGCTGCAGTGAAGAACGATGTGTGTGGTGTTGGTGTTGCATACGGATCCAAAGTTAGTGGTATTAGAATATTATCGGGAGCCATCACCGGAGCTGAAGAGGCATCTGCCATGATGTATGGACTCGACACAAATGATATATACTCTTGTTCCTGGGGACCAACTGATGACGGGAGAACACTTGCTGAGCCTGAAGTTATTGTCAAAAAAGCGATGATTCAAGGTGTTCAGAAGGGTCGTAAAGAAAAGGGCTCGGTATACGTGTTTGCTTCAGGAAACGGAGGTAGACACGCTGATTCATGTAACTTTGACGGATATACCAACTCGATTTATTCTATCACTGTGGGTGCTATTGATTTCAAGGGACTACACCCCACTTACGCTGAAGCGTGTTCGGCTGTTATGGTTGTAACATATTCTTCTGGAAGCGGTGAGCATATACACACAACAGATACTCATAAGAAATGTTCTTCTGCGCACGGTGGTACTTCTGCAGCAGCTCCGTTAGCTGCTGGAATATATTCTTTGGTATTGAGTGCCAATCCTGAATTGACGTGGAGAGATGTTCAATATGTTTCAGTAATGCTGAGTGTTGCAATCAACCAAGATGATGGAAATTACCAAAAAACTGCCACCGGTAGACTTTACTCTCACAAGTATGGTTATGGTAAAATCGATGCCTACGAGATAGTACATCTTGCCAAACGATGGAAGAATGTGAAATCTCAAGCTTGGATCTTTTCTGATGTGAACGAAGTTCAAGAACATATTACCTCTGGTAAAACCGCTGAAAATTCGGGCCAAAAGATTGTCAAAACTATTAAAATCACAGAAGATGATTTGAAGGTGTCCAATGTTGAAAGAGTTGAGCATGTAACTGTTAGCGTGAACGTGAAGGCAACTTTCCGTGGACATGTTGGAATAAGATTAATCTCACCTGTTGGGATCATTTCTGAATTGGCAACTTTCAGACCTAGCGATAACTCTGGTAGAGGGTTCCGTCACTGGACATTTATGTCAGTTGCCCATTGGGGTGAGCATGGCAGTGGAGATTGGAAATTGGAGGTATTTGGAGATGATTCTGCATTGGAAACGAATGAAATCACTTTCGAAGATTGGCAATTAAAAATATTTGGTGAATCTATTAAGGAAACAGGAGAAATCTATGATTTTGACAAAGATTATGCCCAAGTAAGAAGAGATAGAATTCTTGAGTTGGCTGGAGCAAAGGTAACTGAAACTACCAGCACTCCCACAACTTCGTCTGCATCGTCGGCGACAGATAAGGCGACAGATAAGCCAACAGAATCGGGAACTGGTGAAAAAGAAGCCAAGCCAACAGAAGAAAGCAAACCTTCTGCAACAAACACACATACACCTGAATCCTCAGCAGAAGTCGATGAAGAAGAAGGTAAGAACAAACATTACACACTGGACCATATCGGGCAATATTTCATTGGACTTGCAATTGTCGGATTTCTTGCGGTGTTATTATTAATGAAGTTCCATAAAACTCCAGGAAGTGGTAGACGTAGAAGAAGAAGGGAAGAGTATGAATTTGATATCATTCCTGGCGAAGATTACAGTGACTCTGAAGACGACGACCAAGATTCATTTGATTTGGGCAGAGGAGGAAACAACCGTGGTCCACGTCCTACAGAACACGAGTCTGTTGACGATTCAATTCCCGAGTACACTGAGGGAGAAGAGCATATGTTTAGTATTGGAGGCGATGAGGAAGAGGATACAAAAGGAAGTAAAGGAGGTCGCGCAGATGGTACTAGTGAAGAGAGCAACGAGGGTACTGCTAAAGAGGGCAGTACTGACGACGGCACTCAAGAAGGTAATACTAATGGTACTAACAAAGAGACCAGCCAGGAATCTGATGGTAACGAAACGGAAACTGATGTGTTGCTCCAACCTTCTAAATAGCTTACTTATATAAAATAGACTGATGCACACATTTCCGACGTTCGGTCCAAGTCAACAAAATTTAAGATTATCACAAGGTGTTGACTCTTAATTGTAGCGATTAGCTATGGCACATGATTTGCCGTAATATTGTGATATGAACACAAATGATTGGGACAGCATGCCCTTAACGGGTTGGGGGAGAGCAGGGAATCGCTTTGTGATAATTGCCACTACCTTCCAAAGTTTCGATTTGACCGAATCTGACCGTAAGCCGTTGGAATGATTAATCATTGCTCTTGTTTCCAGAATCAACAGATTGGCATCCACTAACCAGTATTGTTGCAATATCAAAACACTCCATAACCAAAAAGCATTTCTTCGGGGCCCCACAAGTCACCACGCATCTTCCTTAAGCCCAGTACCCTTTCCTGCCTCTCGTCCCCCCTCTCGTCCCCTTCTTCTCCCCTCCTAACGTAATGTCGTCGTATCCCATATCGCTATTGTCAATTTCAGCAGTTCAACAAAGCGTTGTGTGCAGTGCGCCCTGAGGATTTTGCAAGTCGAAAAGCGAGTCGCCCCAATCGATTTGTAATTGACATGCCGTTGTATTTAAGGGATTGAGTTTGCTGCTCTCGAAATATCTGGGTCAGAGTAATCATTGATATATTAGCAAATACAAAATGTCCAATCTGTTCGGTGACCACGTCACTATTGTTGTGTTCGGTGCTTCCGGGGACTTAGCAAAGAAGAAGACATTTCCAGCACTCTTTGGGCTCTTTCGTGAGGGCCAATTGCCTTCCACGGTCAACGTAATCGGATACGCCAGAACCGCATTGGAAGATGAGGACTTCAAGAAAAGAATCTCTGCAAACTTCAAGGGTAATGACAAAGCTGACGGCGAGGTGGTTGCCTCTCAAAAGGATGATTTCCTTAGCTTAACCTCTTACATTTCGGGTCAGTATGATGCGGACGAGGGTTACAACGCTTTGACCAAAGCTATGGAAGCTTACGAAAAGAAGCATAATTTGGGTGAAAATACAGAGAGATTGTTCTACTTTGCGTTGCCTCCTTCTGCATTCACAACCGTTGCTTCTCAATTGAAGAAGTTGTGCTACAATCCTTCTGGTAAAACAAGAGTGATTGTTGAAAAGCCTTTTGGCCATGACTTGACGTCGTCCAGACAATTGCAAAAGGATTTGGCTCCTTTATTCACAGAAGAAGAATTGTACAGAATCGACCACTACTTAGGTAAAGAGATGGTCAAGAACTTGTTGGTCCTCAGATTTGGAAATGAAATGTTCAATGGTGTTTGGAACAAGAATCATATAAAGTCCATACAAATCTCCTTTAAGGAAAAGTTCGGTACTGAAGGCAGAGGAGGCTACTTTGATAGCATTGGGATTGTCAGAGATGTTATGCAAAACCATTTGTTACAAGTGTTGACCTTGTTAACTATGGAAAGACCAGTTAGCTTCGATCCAGAAGCTGTCAGAGACGAAAAGGTCAAGGTTTTGAAGGCTTTTGGTGAATTGGAACCAGAAGACGTCTTATTGGGACAATATTCGAAATCGGAAGATGGTACCAAGCCTGGTTACTTGGATGATGAAACAGTAAAGCCTGGCTCAAAGTGTGTCACTTACGCTGCTCTTGGTCTTAAAATCCACAATGAAAGATGGGAAGGTGTTCCAATCGTCTTGCGTGCTGGTAAGGCATTGGACGAATCCAAGGTTGAAATTAGAATTCAATTCAAACCAGTTGCTAAGGGTATGTTCAAAGAGATTCAAAGAAACGAATTGGTTATTCGTGTGCAACCAAAGGAAGCCATTTACTTGAAGATCAATTCCAAAATACCAGGTATTTCAACTGAAACTTCCTTGACCGATTTGGATTTGACATACGCACTGAGATACTCTAAAGATTTCTGGATCCCAGAAGCTTACGAAGCTTTGATTAGAGATTGCTACTTGGGTAACCATTCCAACTTCGTTAGAGACGATGAATTGGATGTTTCCTGGAAATTGTTTACCCCATTGTTGGAACACATCGAGAGTGAAGACTCTCCACAGCCTGAACTTTACCCGTACGGATCCAAGGGTCCAAAGAACTTGAGACCGTTCTTGAATAAGCACGGTTACGTTTTCTCGAATGAAGGTACTTACGAGTGGCCATTGACCACTCCTAATGTCAAGGGTAAGATTTAAATAGATTATCCTTTTATGAATGTATAGTAAAAGATATGAGAAGAGAATATAGTAGCACTAGAATAATTTTCGGAATTTAGAAGCCGTACTTAACGATTTAGGAAGTGTTAAAAGTTAGATACTTCCACAACACATTGTTGGTTTCCGTATTTCCAGCATGCCACTATCATTTCAAAATAGGACATTTCCCTTATACAAGGACTTGTCCATTCAGGTCGGTTTACGTTTTAGACTATTTTCCTCAAGTTCTAGGTTCCACAGTTTGTCACTGTGGGAGAAGTGAGCACCCTACTAAGATTGAGATGAGAAGCTCAGTAGCTCATTGACAAGCACAACTAATTTCCATGCCAGGAATTGTTCACAGTTAATTCAATGAGCACATAGAGAGATTAAAGACGTTTCTATTACTCCGATCAATGAAAGACTCCTTTCATTGATCGTTGATACCAAACCATTTGGTCTCCAATAATGATAAATTGACAAAGTGAAAAATCAGACATCCATGGAAGGTCAATTGCGCGGTCACTGTCATCCTAAGATGGGTTCTATGTGGATGCTACCGTGGAAACTGCGAATGTTTATGGGTAATTTCATCATCTAATCACTTTGTCAAGTCAGGTCAATTATTGTCAAAAAACCAGATGGTTTGATTGAATAACCACTGGAAGCGACAGCCTCGAGTGGATATTCTAGAAATTTTGAATATGCAATGAATCAGAAAAGTAAAATACTGGCAAGTATAAGCCAAAGTCAAACCCCACCTGCAAGGGTGGTTCAATATTGACAAGGCGGTTTTCAACCATGTCGTCATATTCGTGTCGGACTGGGAAAGAAGTAGACTTAGATTCATCATCTTCATGCATTTTGAGAGTTAAAGAAACTAGAGTGTACATCGGAAATGAACACCAGTCGATTGCCGAGTATTCTCAAAAGTTTCTATCAGTATTCATTCAAAGGATAGTTAACTGATGATTTAAAAATCTGTTTCATCGAGACTTTGGTCTCTATTTATACTTTTTGCATTCTCGGAAAAAATTTCCTGCGATGCCAACAATTAAAGTTACCCGGAACTTACCAAGTTAGGACTTGACATTTGCAGCAAGAGTTACCCTAGAGGCGATAAGAGTAAGTAGTGAGCAGGAGAGTGGCAAACATGTTAGCTGTTGGAGATGCTTACGAATATTGATATAAGAAACGAAATGCTTGGGAAATAAGGAAATGGGAATGTCTGGTTGAATTTACCAGCATAGTAGTTTCTTATAAAATTTACTTAAATGTTTCCAAATACTCATAAGTTCATACATAAAATAGGAAATAGCTTCCAGAATTGAATCTACAAAGCCACTTAATAATCATAAACCAAGAATAATAATGAAACCAAGTTTAAAATTACTCCGTAGTATACATTGAATTATTAATATTTTTTATTATCATACACCATGATTCACTATAAAGATGCTAGGATCACCTCACTGCCGCAACAATCATGGCTTTCTCAACTTTTTCAAATCTTCCAACTTCTTGGAACTCAAACTGTTATTCGAGGTGTACCCTTCTATTGGACCGATGGCGTTGTAAGCCGAGAACGCCAAGTTTGACGTAGAAACAACATCCTCATTGATGGTGGATGCATGGTTATTCGAGGGTGGAGACGAATGGTTTCTAGACATGCCCAAGCTGCGACGTACAGAGAAATGCTGGTCGGCATCAATAGAAGGAGTCTTCTTATGAGTAGCTTTCTTGTTCTTATTGTGATCTCTGCTTGGGGGTGCTGTGGGAACAACACTATACTTTCTCTCTCTGAAAACAACTCCAACTTCCTTGACGTTCTTCTGATGATCTGGTTGCGCTTGCACAAACCAGTCGAGACCTTCGTCGTACTCATACATCCTGTAGTCAGTTCCATATGGTTTGGACTCCAAACAATACAACGTGTGCAATGGGACATCCAATTCGCCAATGGTAGACTTATCAAGATTCAAAAAGTATGCAAGCAAAATACGTAAAACAACCCGGTGGGAGATAATGAGGACATGAGCAGTGGTTCTTTCAACCTCTGTGATCAATGGTCTTAAACGCGTCAACACGTCTAAGTATGATTCTCCACCAACACCTGGGTACCTATAGCTCAACTTCTCTCTCAATCTGGATTCAAATTCACGTGGATACTTCCGTTGGATTTCATCATATGTTAAACCTTCGAATTTACCGCCTCCCAATTCGTTCAACATTCTCATTTCCTTTAGTGAATAAAGTTGATCATTGAAGTATTGACCCGTTTCAACGGCACGATAAAGCATAGATGTCCAAACACAGAAGTTTGGTTCCGTGGGGATGTTATCGATATTTGCAATGTCATCTTCGTTGAAAATGGAATTATATTTAAGCTCCAATCTACTGGAGAATGCTTCCAATTGTTGCTTTCTGAACTCAGTTCTCTGAGAGTTCATAAACTTAGCCAAAGTACGAGCAAACTTGGCACCACGCTTCGTGAGATGAGAATCACCACCAATACGACCACTCAAATTATCAACGGATTCACCGTGTCTCGTGATCCAGATTTGACGCTCACAAAGGTTGAAGTTGAGCAAGAAGTAAATTGTTTGTGAGGCAAGGAACCCTTGGATATTATAACTGACAACTTTCTTACCAACGTCAATCATCTTGACGTATTGAAACTCAGGAATACGTTCTTCCAGTTCATCAATTGTCTCATAAGCCTTTTCGTAATTGTGTAATCTCCCAACGAAATCATTAAGCGCAACTTCAGGGTCCATATCTCTGTAGTCTGGCCCTGAAAGTTTCAACCGAATATTGGATTCGATAATATTTGGGTCGCTACAGATACTCTCTAAGAAGAGTACTTTCAATTCACCATTTGATCTCTGTTCGATCCTACGCAAAACACGTAATCTTCTGTGTTTCGTTGAGTTGGTTGCATCGAAAATACCAACGGAGCCAGGTCCCTTAATCACATAATCAAGCAATTGATCTAGTGTGTCCATGGCCCACTTCTCACGCAATGCATTCAGTGTTTTATTATCAGGACTGAAGAAGTCTGCATTGTGCTCAATTTCCTCCTCATTATTAGGAGTGTTGGTATCAGGTAGTGGATTTGCTTCGGGACCTGCATTTTTCTTATCTTTTCTTCTAGTGTTACCAACATTAAAGACTCTACAATCATGCTGTAGCCAGTTGAGGTATCGAGTGAGCTTGTTGGTGATGTAACTCTTACCACGTGCCGGAAGGCCTACCATTACGATAACCAATTTAGAACCAACGTCAACGGACGCAATTTTACCATCTGGCGACGTCTTTGAAGAGGTTTGACCAGGTATATTAAGCGTGTATGTCTTTCTAGCACTTGGTGGTGGTTTTGTAAGTAGCAAAGTTTTAAGACGTTCAATAGATGGAGTTTTCTCGAACTGCAGAAGGTCATCACCATCCTTTTTGAGATCGTTAGTATATTTTTTATGTTCAAGTAAAGGATCCTTATTATGATCATCATGATCCAATTTATCATGTGGTACAGCGTTCTTTGTTTGTTTCTCTAAATTATCTCTCAATTCCTCAGTTGAAGGATGCTTCTTTTCTGCTTTCAAGTTATCCACCAGGGTCAACGGGGAAACAGAAGAAGAACTTCGGGTCATATCCGATAAGTTCAAATGCGAGATGCTTCTAGTTTTCATTCCTTCATCTTTACCTTCTTCGTCACTGTAGTCATCTTGTCCACGAGGGGAAGTCATTCCAGATACGATTGGAGTATCAGTTAATGGACGTTTATTGAAAACAGGCAAATGAGATGAGGACGAGGCATTGGAAGAAAGGTCACCAGTTTCAAACAACTGGGAATCCAATGACTTGGAAATCCCCAACTTCTCTGACGTGAAGTAGGGATATGATGGTAATTTCTTTAACGAATGGCGACGCAAGAATGAATTTGTTGAATTATTACTACCAACAGGGGATATTGTATTCGGAGTTGCTGCGTGAGGAGATGGAGACACCGAAGCCAAGAAATGAGCCTTAGCACTAAGCTTGGGCAATTCCTCTTCACTTGAATTACACAGGGAAGAAGAGTTGCTTGAAGTAGTCAAGTCATTTGTGTAGTCAAACGCAACCTTTTTACGTGCTAGGACAGCATTTGAAATGGAATTTGCTTTCTTACGACCACCACTAAGTTGATAATCAAATAGTATAGCAGGAGTGGATCTCAGGGACTTTGATTCTTGTATTGTTTCGTATGCTGATTGTGAATTGGATGATTTGGGCCGGAATGGAACTGTGGTGGGGGATATTGAATTTAGGGTGGTATCAGAATCCGTGGTTGTGTAGTTTGGGGGGATTTCATCGGGGGCAATTGAATCATCATACTTGTGAGGGTGATGAGCCAAAGGAGACGGTGCTAGCTCCTTATGATCCATGGGTGCATTGTCTTTTAGCTTTGATGACATCCTGATTGGTTGTCTTGTTGTCACTGATAAACAACAGAATTAATTAATTTTTCGAGGTGGATTTCTCGGAGCGGGCAGTTCCTTTGTAGGAGATGGATTGGAGGGAGTGTTGGGATAAGAAGCAAATGGAGGTCTGCGTGGAGGTCTGAGTGGAGGTCTGAGTGAGGAATGAGTTTGGAGTAAAGGTGGAGGGTGGGCTAAATTTTGCAAGGGTTCCATTATGGCATTATATCAATTCCGGGGTCGTAATTATAACCATGTGTGTAGCATGTTGATCGTATCGAGCATGAACAAAAAATATTTTGCCGTTTTTGCAAATTACGTAGTATGGCGCAATGGCCTGGCTCGAGGTGGGTTTAGTTTGCACGGAGTTCTAGGGTCCAGGCTCGAGTTTTGGCGGTGCGCAAAAGTGGTACGTGGGTATTAAGCCAGAAGGCTATGTCAAAAAGAGGATCAGTTTTTGCTTAGCACTAGCTGGGGTTTGATGGCTGATACTCGGTTCGCAGTCACCATTGAATCGAGGATGTTGTTAGAGTTGGTAGTCAAGCAGCAAGGATCCAGCTTCCAGTTAATTGTACTTGATGCACGTAGGCCAAAAGTAAAGCACTTTCACGTTTCATTGCTATATTCAACTACCTTCAAGAAACGGTATATAAAGGGAATTCAAAAACACGAAAAAGCAGCTGGTGCTTGACCCCGTTAACAATTGACTACGAAGAAGATCAGCTCTGTATGGCCATTGCCTTGACAGTTATTAGAAATATGGACTCGGTTTGAATGAGAATAAGTTCTTTTGCGCTAGCTAGATCCGGTTTAATTGAGAACGGGATCTGGTGAGGTGTGGATGATACTGATTTGTTCTGAGTGAGAGAGTTTTGTATTCTTATACAAATGTTTATACTAAGGGAAATATATGATCGACTTAGGGAAAGGAAAGAAGATGTAAAGTAATGGGATCTTACTCCAGTATTTATTGGTCACATTATATGCAGTACGAAACAATGACCTATAGATACACCCATCCAGAAGGTCTTTGGGACCGAGTTTAGAGGGCACTGAAAGAAGAAGATCCTTGGTTTTGAAATTCGATTTAATGTGATTTTGCGCATTTAGTTACGGGAGTTAATGAATTTGGGAAAGTAAGTGAGTAATGGCTGCAAAAAGCTTGTCGCAAGATTTGAAATTGGCAGAAGAAGTGATATGTGGGTATTTGAGAGATCATTTGTATTCAATTACTGGTTAGTTGTGGCTAAGTGAGTGTGTAAAATGGTATTTAGTTGAAGGTGGTGAGTTGAAGGTGGTGAGTTGAAGGTGGTTAGTTGCAGGTGGTTAGAGGAAGCTATGTTAGAGGAAGCTAGTTAGAGGAAGCTATGCTAGTTGTAGCTAGTTAGAGGAAGCTATGTTAGAGGAAGCTATGTTATAGTTGTAGCTAGTTAGAGGAAGCTATGTTAGAGGAAGCTATGTTAGTTGCAGGTGCGGTGTGGAAAAACTGCTGGTGGAAGAACTTGGATAACTCGATTCCAGCTTGAGTCTCCTGTCACTCAGTCGTCCTGACTTTCTTGTCACCATAGTTCGTGATTCGGCATCTCATGTCTACATTCGTGCTGACTGTTCTGCTGCTAGGGACCACCACGCTGTTTAGTGCGTACTTGTGTCCACTCACATCTCTGATAACTTTCCAGTAACGGCTTAAGGAAGACGTTATGCAACATGTCTAGTACAACATGTCTAGTACAACCTGAGTCTTACCTACCCACTCCTTTTCAGTCACACTCAACCACTGCACTCCTGCCATAAACCATCCACTCATCTTTGCTTGTGCTAAATATCTCACTCGTTAGCTAAATCCTATCCTCTCTCGCTTATCTTATCTTATCTCTACCCCAAATACCTCAACCGGGCAACCAACAAAACTCTCTCCTCGACGTTCCCTTCGGAAACACCAGTCCATTGTCATTACTCCGTCTAGCTGCCCCAGCCACCTTTTCCAATCACATCTTCCAAGCAACACTCTCTCATGCTCTCCTACCCCCCACGATCTCTTCAACCCAGAACGCATCTAAGCATCTGCTGCCCCGCCTTTTCTTTTTGGGCTTTACTCCTTCATGCATGACAATACAAATTGTTTCCTCTCTGGTTGAGGCAGTATGATTTGGTCACACCCCCAAAGACTTCGATGAGGTAAAGGTGTGTCGAATGAACACTTCAACCCCATAACGCTATCCACTCAATGACATAACCTTCCCGTGTGTTTTCTCATGTCATTTTATGTATTTCAAGGTAAATCTCAGCGATCAGTGGACTGAAACACGAACACCAACCAACACCAACACCAACACCAACACCAACACCACATCCTCCTTCCAACAATACCAAGAAACTTATCACCATCCACACATCCTCCTTCCAGCCAATTCCAAGAAGCTTATCACCATATGCTTCTTCAAGTCGCTCCATGTAAGTGGACCGGCTCAACACCCATACAGACCAATGTACTGAAGCTAGGGTGCCAGTGCTGGTTTACAGGTTAGTCCCCCAATTGCGGGTAACGGCATTGACTACATAACTATGGAGGACTGGGTCTTTCGCTGCTGTATATTGCGGTAGGGACCATCATAAGAGCAATCACTCAAAACCGTGAGCCAATTTCAATCTATAAACTGAACAAGTCAACCGTTCGTTATTGTATAATAAAACACTATTGACCATCAGCTAAATAAATGCCCAAGTGCGATTGCTTCATGAATCGTCAGGCCAATTTGCTATTCCTTTTACCTACAATTAAAACAATCGCTTCAATACCCATTACTTGCCTGTCCCAGCCAGAACAGTCCCAGCCAGAACAATCCTATCGTCCCATCGACTGAGTCCTCGCCCGCCTGTTTCGAGCTAACCTGCAAAAAAATTAATAGACTCGCACACAAACCCGTCGTCCCAAAAAATAAATTGTGGTTCATTTAACCTCACACAATTTCTTATCATCAAAGTGCTTAGGATAACATACTTTTGACCTTCTTCTTTCCATAGGTTTATCGACAAACGAGTTATAGGATCTTTAAACAGATATAGAAAGAGAAACATCTACACTAAAGCACAAACAATAATACCATGTCTCAGGACTTACCAATTGAATCGTATCATGAGGTTGATTTTTACTTGAACAGTGGTAGCCACGTTTCCGGGTACCTTGATGGTACTAGCGGTGGTGGCGCAGGTAATGGTGGTGCCAACAACGCTAATGCTGCGAACAACCTTGGAGCGAACTCCAGCAATAACTTAGGCTCCATGAATACGGGTTCCATGACCTTGGGAAGCATGAACTTGGGTTCCATGAACTTCGGTTCCATGGGCATGACTAGTATGAACTTGAATATGAACCTAGGAAACGGCATCAACTCCACCTTGGCTGCTGGCCTCAATGAATCCTTTACTTTTGATAAACTGGACCATGATATAAATCTTATCAATCTCGCTGGATCCGCCTATGAACACCAACAGCAACAGAAGCAATACCAACAATACCAGCAGTTCCAAAACCTACAAGCACAATCAACCCAAGGGGTGCAATCCGAACAAGTACAACTGCAACATCAAGTTCAACAACCAAATCACAATCATTCTCCTTCGCTCTCGTCCTCTTCATCTTCCACTCAGATTTCTCGTGGAATTACCACTCCTGATCTTTCTAACGATTATGCGGGCTTTGCAAATGCAAACGGTCAACCAATGACAACTCCACACTACGTTCACCGCCATTCAACCTCCCTTCCAATGAACGGAATACTCACACTCGGGTTAGAGCTGGTTTCTTCGTTCGAGTCTCCTTCTCCAAAAGATCTGAATCATCACAACAATCAAGAACTCAATAATGACATTTTAGAAGGGTACCTGTTGGACATGAATCAGGAAGATCAGGTTGGTCCGTTATTCAATAACGACTTGAATGCAATTGAGAGTAATTCTCTTATGAACTCGCTCTCTCTTCACAATTCAATTGAAACCTCTCTTGGGATTGGCAACACTCAGGATACTTCCAAGAACGGTGACCCAAGGACAATAAACCCAAGTATTTTGTTATCTACATCATTGTCGCTGCCTTCATTAACTACATTGTTTGCTATTCCAGGAAGACCAGATGGTACAGTACCCAAATTGGCAACCCAACCTTCACATCCTGCTCATGCAATCACTTATAAACAAAAGTTTGCAGAAGAATTCAGACCAAAACTTGATATGAACGATGAATGTAACAATGCAATTTCGAGCTGGCTCAATGCAAATGCAATTGAAGAAAACGATTCCGTTCCTGAAATCCCTCATGCTGCTAAGAATCGTTCGAATTCATACTCTTATGAATTGAATAGAAGACATTCAAACGGTTATGCCCCTATGTTTGCAGCCAAACTTGACATGAACCTTATTCCAAGCATTGCCGATGAATCTGTTATCAATAACCCTACCTCAAACACTGCCATCAACACCAATAGTACAATTGAAAACATTCACTGCCATCCTTCTTCTACTGCTGGCCAGAAGAAGAGGAGAAAGAGCGTGAAAGGTGCTGACGTGGACACTGCCGCACTTTTGTTGACAGATAATAGTGCCATTCCTGAAGTTTCACCCACACCTAGAAGTGTTGCTGATTCGAGCTCAAAAATCACGAAGAACAACGTCAGAGTACGTTCGCAATCAAACCCAGCAATTCTTTCGGCTTCTGCCACTTCAGCTGGTACTCAAAGCTTAAACAGCATCAACGTGCCTGCAGCTTCGCTGACTGCTACTACTTCGCCAGCTTCAAGTGTTGTAACAAGCGCATTCCCTTGTGAGTCGTGTGACAAGCAGTTCAAGCGCTCTGAACACTTGAAGAGACATGTGAGATCTGTTCATTCGGCCCTGAAGCCTTATGTTTGTTCGCAATGTGACAAGAGGTTCCTGAGAACAGATAACTTATCCCAGCACAAGAAAACACACAAGAAGCTGGATGGAGACTCCAGCGTGAAGTATAGGAAGTAGACAAGGCTGAAAGCGCTCATGGACTTAGGTTATGCCTCCGTTATTTTTTTCTACTTCAAGCGATCTCTTTGGGTATTCAGAGGTGGTCATTAGAGCAACGGCTTACTTTGCTTAACGCACGAGGGACAGAACTTGAATTTCGTCAACTAGTTTGTTTTGTTTGGGTTGGTATTTAGTTCTTATTGAAAGGTAATATGACATTTTTATATCAGAAGACTTGGGTTTCAAATATTTTATCTAGTTCAGTTCTCTCAACGTTCTTTTCTTTGTCAGTTGATGTTACTAGGATTGGCCAAGCATCTTGGCTTCTATTCCTCTTAAATTCTTGTTGAAAGTGAAAAGTTTAGAGAGAAAATTTCACTGGTTCAAGACCCACTAGACGAGAAATTGAAGAAGTATTCTGGAGAAATAGGGACGGTCTCGAATTGTTATCTAGGGGCTTCAAGCTTGAAGTCGTCCTTATGGCCTAGTTTTCGTTCTATTTTTCTTATCAATTACTTGAGAGATCTGGAAGATGGGTCTTTAGTACTTCGACATCAGCTACAGTAGTGACCTGAAGTACATGATATTAGCATGCTGAAAACAGAGCATATACGTTGGAACTCACAACTAACAAGTGCAGTTGCTCTCCAGTCTGCTAAACTCCGTTAATACAACCAAGGAGCGAAAAATCCCTATCTCTTGACTTCCGTAGCTTGTATAGCTTCTCTGCCATTCCTCTTCAACCTCTTGGCGGCGCTACCAATCCACTTTCTTATTGCTCGAAAAATTCCTACCAATAAAATCGCTCGACATAATGAAAATAGGAAAGAACTCTTGCACCTCCACTATTCACTTATATCAATACAATGTCTAATCCTTGGGCCAAGAGAGACGCCTGGAGATTCGAGGGTGAATTCACCCGCTTCAACAGATTCAAAAATGCTTTCCCTGGCTTTGGTATAGCTGTCGGTGCATTCAGTGCTTACCTTGTCTATGACAAGTTTATAGCGAAGAAGGATGAGCATCATTGATGAGCCTTTCTCCCCGAGTGGTTCAAATCAGAGATCAAGGGATACCAATGATAGCAAGAAACCTTAAGAGATATCTGAAGTTTGTTATGTCGTAAATCGAGATATCATTACATCCAAGTAATACTCCAATATCCATCCATCATTAATGCCTCCATACATATCCAAAAATCATATAACAACATAGGTATCTATATATGATCTTCCATATACTTTATAAATAATAAAACCTTATTACATTAGGATATATAATTACTATGTACAATATCTATTTCTTACAAACTTGACTCACACTTCTGTCTTCCACATATTACTTTCGGGCTCAGGAGTATCTAAAGCAGCACCCATTGAAGCGTCATTCTTACCTTCATTGGCCTTTGCAATCTTTGTCTTTTCTTGTGCAACTTGTGCCCATGCATCGATGTGTTCTTGTTCTTGTTTGATACCCCATTCAACATGCGACGAAGCAAAGATTGCACCGTACATTGTTGATTCTTCCTTAGAAACAGCACTGCTCATCTCTTCTTGCATTCTCAACTGATAAAACTCATATCTGGCCTTGTCATACGCTTGGAAAAGACTAAGTGGAGATTCAGTTTTCTTTGATTCTTCTAATAAGAAGATGGTTCTTTGTACAACCGATTCCCCATCCAAAGGTTTATGGAATTGCAACATGTGTGTCCAGTCACATTTCTCATTATCATTACCACTAGATTCCACCAATGTCTTAGGTCTGGAGAATTCCCAAGGATGTTGATGATAAAATACGTTTCTTAATTCGTCTTCTAAGAACTCCAACTTTGGTATTCTTGATATGCTATTATTTTGCTGCTTTCTATCGCTCTTTGAGAGTCTTGTTTTGAATAACCCCGTATCTGCATTCTTTTGGAAGAGGGACTCTCTTGGGTCTGCTTGTTGTGCATTATTATTGATCAATTTAGGTTTCTTGGTCAAGTCAGTGTGAGGAGGAAATGCACCAATAATTTCGTACCAAGCAGGTTTCTGTTTCAAGACACCTACTTTCAAGTAATGGGAGGTTCTCTCTAACACTGAGCCGGCCTGAGTTTGGATCTTCATCGTTTTGGACTTGAATGCTTTGGTGGTGAATGGACAATAATGAAAAAAAATCGAATCGTAAAATAAAAGTGAAAAATTTGAAAATTTTTGGTAAAGAAATATAGCGAGAGATTTTTTGGGTGAGCGATAATTAGGGAGAGCTCTCGCTGCACGAAAGAAAGTGATGGAATGGGAACCATTTATGAACCGTCAGAGTTTTAAAAGAATTAAAGTGAATTTAAGAGCTTTATTCATTGACTCGACCTTGAATGTGATTTTTTATATACTTTCCATATTAGAATTCAGTATATTGAAGGAGTTATCTCTTACTTTACTCCCTCTAGTGGTAAATCTCTCACTAAAATTCTTTGGCTAGGTACTTCAAGATCCTAATTTCTCTCGCTAGGACTTCCACTGATCTCTTCAAATCTCCCACTAAATTCCTACATCTCTCGCTAATTTTTCCCTCACTATTTCTCAACTCGAGATGAGAATTTAACACTCTAGTGATCTTATACCTCCATCTTTATTATGATATGATACGAATACGAAGAAGTCTTAGCACATTAGACCGATGTGTGAAAAACATCTCCTCCAAGCCAAACCTACCGAGTCTTTTAAATACGATTGAAAATTCAATAGTGAAAGAACGGACCAAACTTTCTTTGTTTTATGGGGTCGATACGAAACTAGAGCTATGGGACAAGCTATCTCAATGTGAGTCTTCAGTTTATACATATAAGCAAAAACTACTCACTGAGAGAAGGGAGAAGTTCTCCCGAAATGCTAATAAGAATTTCGAAGACACAACTGGCTATCATGAGTTCGTCAGAGAACTATATCCGCTACAGAAACAGTCCAACATCGAGTTGACCTCACCTATTTCACTTGTTAATTGGTTTACCAATAGTGTTAAATACTCCCTGATTAACCATAACAATATCTATGATGCATACAAGAAGCTAAAGGACCCATTTGCTCAATTAAAATTTGGAGAGTTCAACGATTTCATCAATAAGTTTCTCTTCAACAATACCCGTTTCAAGAAGCCAAACGTTTTATCTAAAACTACTGTAGATGGAAGAGAGATGTTTATGGTTTTCAAGGACTTTAATGACATGCAGAACAGACGTGCAACATATGTGAAGCAAATGAGTAGCATCTTGGGTGATTTGAATGAAAATGGTTTCGAGTTGACTGTGGGAGAACAGAATGCAATGATCTACTGTGTTTTCTTCAAGGATTCAACTAAAATTACAGACAAATTAGGAGAGATTCCGGAGTTCGACGCTACAGAACGATATACCCAATTCAACACGGCAATGTACAACCAAGTTGTAAGTACTATGAAACAGAAGTTAGGTAGAATACCCATTGACACATACAACATATTGCTATTTCATGCCATTAGACATGAGCAAGAACATATTATAGATGAAATCATGCAACGCGTTGGATTGGGTCATTTAGAAACCAGTCTTCTCACTGACACGGATAACTCAACAAGAATCTTCAACAGCAAAACCATTCAATTGCTATTGGAACACTACAAGTTGAATATTGACATCTTTTCCAAATTAACCGAATTATATTATTTCGATATCAAAATGATAAATAAGCTTCTTGCTTGTCTCATTGAATCTGGAAACTATGAACATGCGCATAAACTCTTTGTCAACTTGTTTATTAGAAATCCGGTGGAAGAGTTGGATGAGATTGAATCCAGGATTTACAAGCAATTGACTCCTCAAGATAAAACTGTTTACAAGAAGTTGATACTAATGCATGAAAATATTAGACATATAACGGGAGTTGGAGATGATTTCCTGATTTACCCAACCGAGAAGACATTTCAAATAATGATCGCTCACGTCTGTAAAACTGAAGAGGAACAAGCAATGCAGATGCTTGAAGTAATGACGGAAAAGTATGGGCTTCCTATATCAACCAACACATTTTCAATCATGTATGACACATTCAAAGATGGAAGCGATCTAAATACACTAGTATCGCTCACAACTAAATTGATTAGTCTACATGATAGCATTGTCAACTTTACCCTGGATTCTGAAATGATGAGTGGTGGTTCAAGAAATGCCAATGTTGAATTTTCCAAGCAAGTTGAAACATTCATGAATGAGCAAATGCTTCAGTACAACTTGGACATACCGGTGGAAAGTGGGACATTTTTGAAGTTGACGGATGCTTTAGTTGACAAGGTATATCTTAGCTTCATGAGCGTGTTGCAGAGAACAGGAGCATCTAAGGATTTGATCAATGAGGTTGGGGAGCAAAGAAAAGAATTGGCGGATCGAACAGCGGTGCTAAAGAGTACCCACGAATATTCTGGAGACTCAAGAGATACGTATATCTTGGACGAGGTTAATTACGTGAAGAAGACGTATTTACTTGATTTGATATATTTGTGTGCAAGTTGAGAAGCGATGGTGAGATAGACGGTGAAGCTATTACTTTTGAATAGACTACGTATTGAATAAGTACTACTAATGATGATACGCATTGTGAGATGATCTTATTGAAACTTCGGGGGTTTCTATTGTGAGGTAAGTTACGGTGCACCGAAGTGTCTTGTATCAGGACCTCCAACCAACACCAGGTCCAACATCCTCAGTATCCAGCCCCTTTACCCCCAATATTTTCCACCACCTCTCATCTCCACTCTTCCGTATACTCTTCCTAACAAAACTCTTCCTCACACTCTTCCTCACACTCTTCCTCATACTCTTCCTCACACTCTCACCTTCACTCCATCCATACCCTCTGCCCTCAAGGGCCCTGTTGAACGCTCTCCTGCACACACCACGCAAAATGTGTTTAGCCTTCATTGGGTTGCGCAAAAGTAAAATTTCAGTTCAAAACATGAACAGACTTGAAATATCAACCACCAAGCAGTCAATTGACCCACCAAGAGAGACAATTGATAGCGATGTCGACTGATGTTGCACCACCGGCTCCAATAAATGTAAGTTTCTTGCTGAGGAGAGATTCCCAATGCGAATTTCTGTTGATTGATACTTGCGGGAGAAACCCCTTGTACCTTCTTTTGAATTGCTACTAACTTGTCATGATAGCCTAACGAGATCCTTCAACCTCCTGAACAAATCCCTCCTGAAGTAACAAACAAAGAAGACTTGAATAATCTCATTAGTTCGGAACTCGAACAGAAAGAAGAAGACAGCAAGCTCAACCATAACCCTGACCTAACACCTGCCTCAAAGTCCAAGGAGATTGCTCCATTGGTTCCAAGTGAAGACCTTGATCTCAGTGAAGTTACAACAAAGCCTCCTGCCAGAAAAGCAGTAGATCCTACGTACAGGGGTTGGAAAGAAGTTGGACGTTGGGAACAAGACGATACTTTGACATTTCAAGATGAGATCTTGGACTTATTATCCCGTCCTTCTATCTTAGATAAGTACTTGCCTAGTGCAGCCTATGGGGATTGGTACCATAATGCCGGGTTATTGATAGTTGGAACTTTGCTTTCTTGGCTCATTGGGTGGTTTAGATTCTCGTTAGCTCCATTGTTCTTCATCATTCTTATATTCTCAGTTGTGTATCGTACTTCAATCAAGAAGTACAGATCTGTTTTAAGAGAACAAGCTCAAAGAGAATTCTCCATCAAATCAATTGAGAATGACTACGAAACTATGGACTGGCTTAACAGTTTCTTGGAAAAATTCTGGTACTTTTTAGAGCCTTCGATCTCTCAAATTGTTTGTGAACAAGCAAACCCCATATTAGCTGCTTCTCCTGCTCCTGCTTTTATCAAAAAGTTATGGATTGATAGTTTCACCGCGGGAACTAAGCCTCCTCGTATTGATATGGTCAAAACTTTGCATGGAACTAGGGATGACATTGTTGTTATGGACTGGGGTTTCTCCTTCACTCCAAATACCATAGTTGATTCCACTGCAAAACAAATGAGAAACAACGTGAACCAAAGAACCGTCGTCAAGTTGAAATTGTTTGGTTTCACCATCCCAGTTTCTGTTTCTGACGTCTCCTTCAAAGGTTTGGCAAGAGTGAGATTGAGAATGATGACTTCATTCCCTCACATTGAGACGGTTAATGTTTCAATGTTAGAGGCTCCACAATTTGACTTCAATTGCAAGTTCTTGGGCGATTCGGTGTTCAACTGGGAAGTCTTGGGATTCCCTGGGTTATACCCTTTTATCAATGAAATGCTTAAGAAGTATGTTGGTGCTATGGTTTTCTCACCTCTTTCCTTCCAGTTGAATCTCCAGCAATTGCTCGCTGGTAACGCTTTGGACTCTGCCATTGGTGTCTTAGCCATCCAGATTAGATCTGGTAGAGGATTGAAGGGCTCCACCACGATGGGAAACACTATCGACCCATACGTTACTTTTGGATTCAAGCTGGAAGTATTGGCAAAGTCAACAGTAAAGGAAGACACTACCAAACCGGTTTGGAACGAAACTTTCTACATACTTGTGAAATCCTTATCAGAACCTTTGAATATCGGTATTATTGATTACAATGAATTGAGAAAGGATAGACCTCTTGGCTCTATTCAATTCGATATGGAACCTTTAATGGAAAACACGAAGCAGCCAAATATCACTGCTCCTGTCATCAAAAATAATAAGCCTGTGGGTGAATTACAATTTGGTTTACAGTACTTCAAGACATTGGAAGCTGTTAAGCAGGTTGATGGTGCTGTGACTCCACCTCCAGACTTGAACACTGGTATCATGAGAGTCGAAATTGCCGAAGCCAGACACTTGAAATCATCGAATGAGAAGGGTGCCTCTGCTTACGTTGAGTTGTACGTTGGAAGAGAGAACGTCCTAACAACTTCAACCCAAAAGAACACAAATAACCCAGGATGGGGTACCTCAATCGAGCGTATTATTCATGATCGTGTAAAGACCAAAGTCAAGGTGGCGGTTAAAGATAAGTCAGGTAAAACCCTTGGGGTAATCCGTGCTCGTTTGAATGAGCTCATTGATGCTTCTCAAGTTGATCAAACCTGGTACCCCTTGGCACAAGGTGGAGAGGTCAGAGTTTTGTGTACCTGGAAACCAGTAGCATTGGTAAACTCAAGTGGTTCTGGTGGATATACTCCACCTATTGGAACTGTTAGAATTAGTATTGAAAGCGCAGAAGATTTGCCAAACTTGGAAGCCATCGGAAAGGTTGACCCATATGTAAGACTCTTGGTCAATGGATTTGAGAGACTGAGAACAAGGGCATATGAATCTACTTTGGAACCAACGTTTAATGAGGTGCACTACTTTACGATTTCTTCTCCAAATCAAAAGTTAACTGTTGAAGCCATGGATGTTGAGAACCTTGCTGCTGACCGTACTTTAGGATCCTTCGATGTTATTTTGAACCCAATCATTACTAAGGACGAAAAGGGACAATATGTGGAACATATCGACCATCAAAAGAGAGTTTCTAAGTTAATTAGCAAGAAGGGAGCCAAGGGTACCTTGACCTATTCCTTGAGCTTCTATCCTGCTTTACCAGTAATGAGTTTGGAAGATATTGAGGAAGCTGAAGAGGAGAAGAAGCTTGCGCAGAAGGAAAAGGCTAAAATCCAAGCGAAGGAAGACGAAGAAAAGGAAAAGGCAGACTCCAAAAAGGCCAACAGCGCACCTGTAGGCAAGGAGGAAGCAAAGACTACAACAGACAATGACACTGCCAATGAACTTCAAGAAATGGATGAAGTGGAAGACAAATCTAAACTCAAGTTGACCTTGGATGAGTTGATTGAGTATAAAAGTGGAGTGTTTGTGTTTGAAGTCATTGAAGGTACTTTGAGAAAAGACGATGTTTACTTGCAAGTCTATTTTGATAACCATGGACATCATGACTTTGTATCCCCAAAGTTGACGAAGAATCAAGTTAAAATTGGTATAACTGGTGATGTTATCATTAAGGAATTAGATTGGTCGAAAGCTCACTTCAGAATTGTAAAGGACAAGGAGGATGACAGAAAATCCAAACCAATTGCTGAGCTGACAGTGACAACTTTGCAATTGCTCAAGAACGGTTACTATGAGCCAACTACTGTTGATTTGCAAGGAGCTGCTGAAGCGGAGTTCAAGATTAAGGTATCATGGGTGCCAATTATATACGGGTCTGGAATTCCACCTCAAGATTCCATCAAGAATTCTGGCAATGTGACAGTGAACGTTAAGAATGCCGAAAGATTGATTGCAGCTGATAGAAACGGTAAATCTGATCCATATATCGAATTGTTCTTGAACACAGATAGAGATTCCTTCTTCAAGTCGAAGAAAATCAAGAGAACATTAGAACCAACTTGGAATGAAACAGCCAAGGTTGAAGTCGTCAACAAATATGATTCTGTAATCAAGGTGACTTGTATGGATTGGGACATGGGTCCTGAAAAGGATGACTTACTAGGTATTGGCTACATTCACTTGTCCGATGTTCCTTGTACTGGTGAGAGTGTGGATATTGAGTGCCCATTAACTACTGAGGATGGCGGAGATGGAGGTGTTGCTTATTTCAGCGTATCATTCAAGCCAGAATTTATCATAAACCTTCTGTCTAAAACCAGTACTTACATCACTGATGCGTTTGGAACTGTAGGTCTTGGTGCTGGTAAGGGAGTTGCCAAGGGCGTTGGTAGTGTTGGTAAGGGACTCGGAAGTGGTGTTAAGTTGATGAAGAAGGGCTTGCACATTGGAAAATCAGACAAATAATGGTTTGACTTCTTGTTTTATGTTTTCTAGTATTTATAGTTTATTGTATGTTTGACTTTGATGTCAGTGTAAACAGCTAGTACTACAGTCAACTAACAGCTCTGTTGGCAAATCCACGTGAAAATATTCAGCACACAAAAATCGCTCCAAATCTGATGAATTTTTTTCGATGAGCTTGATAAAAAAAGCATCAATCTTAGACATCAACTCTTCTCCAATTCAAGACCAACGATGGATATCTCAAAGCCTGTGGGTTCTGAAATTGCAAGTGTTGATTTTGGAGTCTTGTCCGATGACGAAATTCGAAAGTTGTCGGCAAAACAAATCACTAATCCGATTGTGTTTGACAACTTGGGACATCCTATCAGTGGAGGGCTCTACGACTTGAGTTTGGGAGCATTCTTGAGAAACATCTGTCTCACATGTGGTCTCGACGAGAAATTCTGCCCTGGTCACTTGGGACACATTGAATTACCAGTTCCTGTTTACAATCCGTTATTTTTCAACCAGTTGTATATCTTGTTGAGATCTACATGTTTGTACTGCCACCACTTCAAGATGGATGCACTGGAGACCCATGAATTCGAATGCAAGTTGCGTTTAATCCAATATGGTTTGTTGTTGGAGGTTACCCAAATGGAAAACTTAAGACCTGTCGATGATAGCGATGATGCCGATGATGAACCCGTAAAGATAGATGCTAAGTCAAAGGCCGAATTGCAAGAGCGCCGTGAATTATTTGTCACTAAGGCCATCTCTCAAGCAATCGCTGAAGGTAGAACTACTGCAGAAGGTGTCAATACTGCCACTGTAGGTGATGAAAGAAAGAAGACCATTTCTACTTTCTACAAGAGAGCCTTGAGTAGAGGTAAATGTGCCAATTGTTCTATGTTCTCTCCAAACTACAGAAAGGATGGATTTGTCAAGATTTTTGAAAACTCTTTGACGGAGAAACAAATAACAAACAACAGAGTTAAGGGTGTATTGCGTCCAGATATGATGAAGGTGGGAGGGGCTGCTTCTTCAAGATCCAATGAAAATATGCCAAATATCAAGCATAAAGGTGGATCCAAGTATGTTTTGTCTACTGAAGTTAGAAACATCTTGAGATCACTTTTTGAAAATGAACAACCAGTGATGCAAACCGTGTTCCATTCCAGACCATATCAAAAGGAACGTGTATCTGCTGATATCTTCTTCAGACAAGCTTTATTGATTCCACCAACTAGATTCAGATTACCATCCAAGTTGGGAGATGAAATCCACGAAAACTCGCAAAACGAATTATTATCTAACATTTTGAAAACAGCATTACTCATTAGAGACTTGAACGACCAAATCTCTGCATTGTATAGAGAAAAGATCTCGGTCGAGGAGCGTAAGATCGTGTTCAACAGATTGATGAACTCTTTTGTCACTATTCAAAATGATGTTAATGCCTTTATGGATGCAACTAAGAACCAGAATGCACCAGCCGGTAAATTGCCTAATCCAGGTATTAAGCAAGCCTTGGAAAAGAAGGAAGGTTTGTTCAGAAAGCATATGATGGGTAAGAGAGTTAATTACGCTGCCCGTTCGGTCATTTCCCCAGATCCTAACTTGGAAACAAACGAAATTGGTGTACCTCCAGTGTTTGCTACCAAGTTAACATACCCTGAGCCAGTCACTTCGCATAATGCAGCTATGTTGAGACAAGCTGTTATAAATGGCCCAGAAAAGTGGCCAGGTGCTGTACAAGTGCAAAATGAAGATGGTTCTTTACAATCGTTAATTGGGATGACTTTGGAACAAAGAAAAACCATTGCTAACCAATTGTTGACTCCCTCTGGAGGAACTTCTGTAATCAACAAGAAGGTATACAGACATATCAAAAACAAGGATGTTGTTATAATGAACCGTCAACCTACTTTACACAAAGCTTCTATGATGGGACACATGGTTCGTGTATTACCAGGAGAAAAGACATTGAGATTGCATTACGCCAACACTGGTGCTTATAATGCTGATTTTGATGGTGATGAAATGAATATGCATTTCCCACAAAATGAAAACGCTAGGGCTGAAGCCATGAATTTAGCCAACACCGATTCGCAGTATGTGACACCTACCTCGGGGGCACCTTTGAGAGGTTTAATTCAAGATCATATTTCAGCAGGTGTATGGTTGACCAGTAAAGATTCATTTTTCACTAGAGAAATATACCAGCAATTGATTTATGGTTGTATCAGACCTGAAGATGGACACACAACAAAGAATAGAATAATCACTGTTCCACCTGCTATTTTAAAGCCACAGGCTTTATGGACAGGAAAGCAAGTAATAACTACCATGTTACTCAATATCAAACCAGATGGAGTACCAGGTGTGAATTTAATATGTAAAAACAAGATCAAGAGTGATTACTGGGGTGAAGGCTCCACTGAAAACGAAGTTATCTTCAAGGATGGTGAATTATTGAGTGGTATTTTGGATAAATCGCAATATGGTGCATCTCAGTTTGGTATTGTTCACTCGTTGCATGAAGTATACGGTAATGTAGTTGCTGGTAAGGCATTATCTGTCTTGGGTCGTTTGTTGACTAATTATAACATGATGCATGCCTTGACATGTGGTATGGATGATTTGAGGTTAACAGACGAAGGTAACAAATGGAGGTCTGACATCTTGAAACAGTCTATTGATATCGGAAGATCTGCTGCTGCTGAAGTTACTAATTTGGACAACTCTACCAAAAACAATGATCCAGAATTACTTAAACGTTTAGAAGAAATTTTACGTGATGATAACAAGTTAGGAATTTTAGATGCTATCACCCAGTCCAAGGTTAACACTATCACTTCTCAAGTTGTGGCAAAATGTGTACCAGAGGGGACAATGAAGCGTTTCCCTTACAATGCTATGCAGTCCATGGCGCTTTCAGGTGCCAAGGGTTCCAATGTAAATGTTTCCCAAATTATGTGTCTCTTAGGACAACAAGCTTTGGAAGGTAGAAGAGTACCAGTTATGGTTTCTGGAAAGACATTACCTTCTTTCAAGCCTTTTGAAACTGATGCCAGAGCAGGTGGTTACATCAAGGGTCGTTTCTACTCTGGTATTAGACCACAAGAGTATTACTTCCATTGCATGGCTGGTCGTGAAGGTTTGATTGATACCGCTGTCAAGACATCGAGATCTGGATACTTACAACGTTGTTTGACCAAACAATTGGAAGGTGTGCATGTCAGTTACGACAACTCTGTTAGAGATGCTGATGGCACCTTGATCCAATTCTTGTACGGTGGTGATGCTATTGATACTACCAAACAGTCTCACATGCATGAATTCAAATTCTGCGCTGAAAACTACGATGCATTGTTAGTCAAGTACAATCCAGGTGAAATGGCACACAATTTGGATACAAGCACCGCAATTAACTATGCCAAGAAGCTTAAAAAGAGCATGAAGAAGCAAGGTAAATTAGCACACTATGAAGAAGCTGCGAAGCATGACCCTGTACTTAATGTGTACAATCCTTCGAAGTACTTGGGATCTGTTTCAGAGAAATTCCAACAAAAAATGGACGATTTTGTTAGTGCAAACCCAGAAGTCTTTGCTCAGAGCAAGGAGGAGGCCAAGAAAGAAGGAAAGATTACCGAGAAGAAGTTCAGAGCATTGATGCAATTGAAATATATGAGATCCGTTGTTAACCCTGGAGAATCTGTTGGTATCATTGCTTCGCAGTCTATTGGTGAACCATCTACTCAAATGACATTAAACACTTTCCATTTCGCTGGTCACGGTGCTGCCAATGTGACCTTGGGTATCCCTCGTATGAGAGAAATTATTATGACTGCCTCTGCATCTATTAAGACTCCACAAATGACCTTACCAATCTTGGATGATGTAAATGATGAAACAGCAGACTCTTTCTGTAAGTCTGTTGCAAAGGTTGTATTATCTGAATTTATTGATAAGGTTACTGTTACAGAAACAACAGTGGCTGGTTCCGATGGTAACAACATCAGAGCTTACTCAATTAATTTGAAGTTCTACACCAGAGAAGAGTATCAAGGTGAGTACGATGTTACACTGGAATACCTCGAAGACGTAATAAAGTCCAAATTCTTGGAAGATTTGGAATTTGGCATTATAAGAGAAATCAAAAAGCAAAAGAGATCATCTTCTTTACCTGTAGTGGGTGCTTCATCTGGCAAAGCTGATTTTGAGAAGTTAGCAGTTGCTAAGGATCTTGAAGAAGATGATGGCGACGATGAAAAGAAGACGAAACAAGCTGTGTCCTATGATGGTCCTGACGATGATGAGATTGAAACATTGAAGAAGGCCGAAGAAACCAGCGATGAAGAGATGGCTGACTCGTCGTCTGATGACTCTTCTGACTCCGACTCTGATTCCGATTCCGATGCTGAAACTGAAGTTGTTGTGAAGAAGAGCACTGAACAAGATACAAATTCAAAGGCATTATCGAGATCAGCTAAAGATCGTCAAGCTGAGGTTGTGACATCGCATAAGATCGTTACCAAATTCAACTTTGATGATGATATGGGAGAATGGTGTGATTTCACGGTCGAATTGCACGGTAGAGATATCCAAAAAATCTTGATGGTCAACATTGTTGAGGATTTGTGTAAGAAGATTGTTGTTCGTGAAATTCCAAAGATTGGACGTTGTTTGCACCCAGAACCAGGTACTGATGGTAAGAGAATCATGACCACAGAAGGTGTCAATTTCAGAGCCATGTGGGATATGAATGATTTCATAGATCTCAATAAAATATCCTCGAACGATGTTGCATCAGTTTTGAAGGCATATGGTGTTGAAGCAGCAAGAAATACGATTGTCAATGAAATTTACAGAGTTTTCGACACATATGGTATTGCCGTAAGTTCACGTCATTTGGATTTGCTTGGTGATATGATGACCAGAGAAGGAACTTACTTGGCTTTCAATAGACAAGGTATGGAATCGTCTACATCTACGTTCATGAAGATGTCGTACGAAACCACCTGTCAATTCTTGACCAAGGCAGTATTGGATGGTGAGCGTGAAAAGTTAGAGTCTCCATCTGCTAGAATCGTCATGGGCAAGTTGTCAAACATTGGTACTGGGTCATTTGATGTATTTGCTCGTATGCCAAAGGTTTAAAGGTGGCTAGGTGAAAAAAGTGTACATATAGTTGTTTATAATTGTTTAATATAGAAGTTTCAAGTTTATATTGGATAGTAGGCAAGAGCATTGTACTTTTTTAGACGATAGTTATAACAACCTGCAATATATATTCAACAAAGATGTTGACTCGTAAAATGATTATTGAGGGTTTAGCAAATGAATGATGGTGGTTCCGACTATATATGATATGCGGCAATGATGAAACTCAAGGCAAAACATAACTTGAATCCTGTTTTATTCAACACCAAAGTCTTCACATCAAAGGTTTCACGGCCAACAGTGATGATTGAGTTCCATGGAATATGAATGATATTTCTAGATTCGAGAAACTGAATGAAGAAGTACAGTCCAAGAACAAACAACGAGATGACAGATGATAACTTACCAATGATAATACCAAAGAATAAGCCTGTAATTGAACCGAGAGTCAATTCTTCGTAACTGACTCTTTCGCCTAAGATTGGCTTAGTATTCAGCAACGGGTTTTGGTTAATTTGTATAGCAGTATCATTAACAATGGCCTCACGGCTACCATTGTACAACAAGGATGAACCAATTAACAATGGAATGGACCATTTTATATTGAACTTCTTTGGTTTAGCAGGAACTCTTGGAAGTATGGTAGTCTTTAGTTGGTTCAATTGTGGGGTAGACAAAGATCTAATGCAGTATTGGGATTTGACATTTTGGAAGGTGAATTGAGACCTCAAAGGTTTAGCCAGCTTGAGAAAGTTTAGCGGTGAGATGAAGGATTTCAAAGGGAGCATCTTAAGTGGTTTGTAGGTGATGAGTGCAATGGTTTAGATGAAGAGAGTGTTGATGAAGATTGCTATGAAGTACAGAGATTTGGACGAAGCACACGACCTTTTGTGATGGGAGGTGAGTGGAGATAGAGAGGTAGAGAGGAGGAGTAGTTGGAGTGGGAGAGAGGTAGAGAGGAGGAGTAGTTGGAGTGGGAGAGAGGTAGAGAGGAGGAGTAGTTGGAGTGGGAGAGAGGTAGAGAGGAGGAGTAGTTGGAGTGGGAGAGAGGTAGAGAGGAGGAGTAGTTGGAGTGGGAGAGAGGTAGAGAGGAGGAGTAGTAGTTGGAGTGGGAGAGAGAGGTAGAGAGGAGGAGTAGTTGGATTGGTAGAGAGAGGTAGAGAGGAGGAGCAGTTGGAGTGGGAGAGAGAGGTAGAGAGGAGGAGTAGTAGTTGGAGAGTGCAGTTGGAAATGCTAAGGAAGGGGTCGATTCTTCCGTGTGATAAACACCTAGTGTTGAGAGTTGCCTTATCTAAAAGGTATATTGTAGATAATGCTTTGGAGTTTAGTGTTAATCGTTCCTTTTGCATTAACACATAATCATGCAGCTATATCATGATCACACGATCAAACTGTAGCTACGCTAACGCTATCACCACTCCTACTAGGTCTACTACGCTCTTCCACCATCAGTGCCTAGAGAGTCGAATCTGTATTATATACAGGGCACACACAGAGCTCTATTGAAAAGACCAACTTGATGGCATTAAAAATCAATATATGACAATCATGAGTAAGGAAATATGCTAGAAATGATCGATGTAGACGATGTAGATGAAGAGCATTCAAAACACCGAGCTCTTAGTGGGCCCTTGAAAGAGTGTTGAAAATCGAAGTTTGTGGAGCTTGTCCACTACCTTATATGCATACCAGCACATGGTGTTATTGAAGGCATCCGAGATCCTAAGAGGATCTGTTAAAGAGACATCCAACGTCCAAAAAGGAGGTTTTTGAATAAGCCATTCTGTTTGAATTGGCTGTGATAAAGGATTTCGCCGTCCAAGCCGAGGAGCATAAGTTATTCCTATCAGCAAACCACCTTTCGTGAGGCAGTACTACAGCTTAACTCCCGTAAGTTCATGAGCAGGTTAATCTACTGCTACGAAGCAAGAGTATAAACACACAGAATTACCCAGAGTGAGAGGGAGAGAGAGCGAGAGAGAGAAGTTCCAGCAACGCCTGGCAGAAACCGTTCTAAACGCAACAGCATTACTAAGGTGTCAACTGCTCTTCACCCAAAGGGTAAGTACAGTCGATGAACGAGCACACAAGAGAGAACTCCAAAAGGAAATTCTTATGCAATAGATTACTAAGAAGCCCTTTTAGCATCCCCCACTCTCTTCCACACCTTAAGAATAAACAACATCAACTCCAACCACCAACAACCCACCAACAACCCACCAACAACCCACACCAACTCCAACCACCAACAACTGCCAATTCCACAGACAACCCACCAACTCCAAGCCCCTCAAGGCCCTACGTCACGTTCGTGCCAATTCCAGCCATGGCTCAATTGGGAACTGTGCTTGCCTTTTCTTTTTCATCTTCCAAGCCTGTCTGTACGCTCCACAGACCCATCTATTGTCCCACGAATTTCGCTGCATCGATGCATTTGGTTGGGGCAGGCTATATCGTAAATGGAACAAGATGAAAAATTCTATATAAACCCCCAAACCTGCCGTTGTATATTATCGTGGGTGTGGTGTGTAAAGGACTCGGACGAGAATTCGATGATAAACTTCGGTAGTATTGACGGTGATGGAGTTGGTGATGGGGTTGGAGTTGGTGATGGGGTTGGTGGAGGCGATGGGGTTGGCCTCAATGGAGTTCATGGCATCCATGGTGACAATGGAGGTAGTGCTAATGGTATTCTTGGAATGTACGGTCTTAATGGCATGAACAGTGGTAACAGCATTCCTCGAGTGAACGGTATGACCTTCAGTCCGACCAACAACAATCACTACAACAACAACGGCTACTTCAACGAAGCCTTGGCTCAGGAAATATCTCCCTCTATATGGCTAGGGTCGTACCAATGCTTGCTAAACCGTTTCATGGAACAACACCAAGGTGTTAAAATCATTATCAATTGTGGAGACACCTTGAAGTTCCTCAAAGTCTTGAATAATAACCCAATAAACATCTCTTCGGATATTGTTGTATTAAGCTTAGACCCTGGCTATCAAGAAAAGGTGGCAGAAGACCCCACAGCTAAGTCCCACTTGAAAGACTTTGAAAAACAATTCAATAAGATCTTACAAGGGTATCTTTCTCATTTTTATACCAATAACCCAAGCAAAAAGCTGTTAATCCATGAGTTACCGTTGAACAACCATTTGTCGATCTCATCGCCCATTCTAAGTGGAAACTTGAAGGCTCAGATATTCAATTTGATGCGTTTGATCAAGCTCTTCAAGACTATCAACCAACACTGCCAAGTATTGATTGTAAGTGAAAGTGGTAATACGAATATCTCAACTGGCTTGAGTATTGCATATTTGATGGACACGTACAACTACAACATTCAAGCGTCGATGCAAATGCTTCAGAATGCAAGGCCCTCCATCCAGCACTTCAATTGTAACTTCTATGATGATTTGTTGATCATTGAAAACTTGAAGAAGTTCAGTGTTGAAAACAATTCACTTAAGCTTAAGAGACCTGGTGTTTTGATGGCTAACTGCAAGTTGAAGAGACGGTCTGACGAGGAGGACACTGCGAGTGTTGACTGGGAGTTGTGTGCTGGAGGCAGCGGGGGTAAACGCCGGAGGTGAACAAGAGTATTTGTATGGTATTGAAAATAAAATGTAAGATAAAGGAAGAAGGAGATGTAGATGGGATAAATGTAGAAGGAGATGTAGATGGGATAAAGGTAGAAGGAGATGTAGATGTGATAAAGGTAGAACGAGATGTAGATGGAATAAAGGTATGTTGCAGAGTAGTTTGGTTAGTCGAGGTGGAGGTAGAGGTGGAGGTGATGGTCTTGGTATTGTTTTTTGCACTGTTAATGGGCCGTGCAGTTGCTGGTAGCAAGTTCAGTTGACAGTGGGCAGGAAAGACACTACCAGTGTCCCTGAACAACAGCACCACCATCACAGCAGTGCCAACACCTAAAGAGATTGCTTGCAGTGCTTGGAGTGCCAACACCTGAAGCAATCGATGCTATTGAGGATCACTAACCCCTATTAGTGAACTCCAACGAAAACAATATCTCCTCCAGGCCTCATTCCAAAGCAATATTCACTCAATGGGCAAGCCATCACCATCGAAGTGTCGAAACCCATGCGTCTTTATGGGTGCACCTAGTCTAATTAGACAATCTGATGCCAGACACAACTAAGCATATAATGTCTTCACCCAAGTGGTATCCAATTCCTCTTTTAAGTCAACCCCAACCAAGCAACAAATCTCAACCAACGCCACGAGCACATCCTCATTCACCTTCCAAGGTAAACTTCCATTATTCCACCATTACTCCACCATTTTTCCACCATTATTCCACCATTATTCCACCATTATTCCACCATTCTTCCACCTAACAAGGACACTATTGCTCACCTTACTTCATTCCCAAACTCCTCCATTAATCGCAAATACTCCCGAATTGCTACATACTCCCATTACGCCGCCCTTCCAGCCACCCCACCCTGTTCATAACTTCTCCCTCCACATAACTCACCCCAGTGGTTGCAAGAAGACGCGAACCCATTTTTTAAAATATTTTTCAGTCTTTTAAACAACGTGTTTCTGGTACCAAGACCAAGTAAGCCCAAGCAACCATGGATAAGAACCGTCAGCTATTGCTCTTTGTCGGAGTGTTGTTCCACTTCTTCTACCTTTGGTCGATTTTCGATATCTATTTCGTCTCGCCGTTGGTGCACGGAATGGATCACCATTTGTCTACCTATGAGGCTCCTGCCAAACGTTTATTCCTTATTGTAGGTGATGGGCTTCGGGCAGACAAGACCTTCCAACAATTGACTCATCCAAAAACTGGAGAAACCAAGTACTTTGCTCCATACTTGAGAGATGTGGTCTTGAACGAAGCTACTTGGGGTATATCTAACACTAGAATGCCCACTGAATCCAGACCTGGCCATGTTGCCATGATTGCAGGGTTTTACGAAGACGTCTCGGCCGTTACTAAGGGTTGGAAGGAGAACCCGGTTGATTTTGATTCTTTCTTCAATCAACTGAAACACACCTACTCGTTTGGGCTGCCTGATATTTTACCAATGTTCGCCTACGGAGAAGGTGTCGTACCAGGAAGAATCGATGTTTGCATGTATGGCCACGAATTCGAGGATTTCACCCAAAGTTCTATTGAATTGGATGCGTTTGTATTCCAACACTTTGATGATTTGATGAAGGAATCCACTGTCAATTCTACTTTGAAGGAAGAGTTAAGCCAAGATGGTAACGTCTTCTTCTTACACTTGTTGGGTCCCGACACAGCAGGACATGCCTACAGACCATACTCCAGCGAGTATTATGAGAACATAGAATACATAGACACCCAATTAGCTGCCTTGATACCTAGGATTCATGAATTCTTTGGAGATGAAGAAAGTGCGTTTGTTTTCACTGCCGATCATGGTATGTCTGATTTTGGTTCTCATGGTGATGGACACCCAAATAACACAAGAACTCCGTTAATTGCCTGGGGAGCGGGTGTCAACAAGCCAAGACATATCAAAGACTTAGCTGACCCACAAGCACAACTAGAGAAGCAAGACCCAGTGGCCTCCGGTTACGAATCCGATTATTTTGATACTTGGGACTTTGATCATTTAGTTAGAAATGATGTTAAACAGGCTGACATTGCTTCTTTGATGGCATACTTAATTGGTGCCAATTACCCTGCCAATTCTGTGGGGGAATTACCATTGGCTTACATAGATGCCGATCAAATCACCAAGGTTCAAGCATTGTATGCGAATGCCCTTGCAATCGTGGAACAATATAACGTGAAAGAACAAGAAGTTTACAATCATCAATTTAGATTTAAACCTTATAGTCCTTTCCAGGACAAGCCAGTGCACGAATATATATCTCAAATTGAGATGGCAATCATGCTCATGAAAGATCCTGACACAAGTGACCATGCTAAGCATGAACTTGAGACTCAGGCAATAGATCTTTCACACGAATTAATGCTGGCTGCTTTGGAGGGACTAACTTATTTACAGACTTACAATTGGTTATTACTTAGAACTATTGTCACATTGGGATTCTTTGGTTGGATTGCATTCTCATTCAATATCTTTTTGAAATTGTTTATCTTGACCGAAACTGATATCAAAGACTTGGAATCCCAAAACAACGGTGGTATTGGTGGAGCAGAGGTATTTTTTTTCTTGACAGGAGCTATCATTACTTATGTGTTCTTCTACCAAAACTCACCTTTTAATTACTATATGTACGCTGCATTCCCGTTATTCTTTTGGTACACCATTTTAAAGCAAAGTCATTATGTTGTCAGAGGATTGAATGTTTTCTTACATGGTGTCTCTAAACCCACGAAATGGCTCATATTGGCTTCGTTTATTGGTATGTACGAAGGTATCGTTTATGGATTCTTCGAGAGATTCATGTTTTCCGTATTATTCTTTTTGATTGGGTTGTATCCATTTTTAGTTGCTGCTAACAAGATCTCCTTTGTATCCAAGTCCATCTGGACCGTGAGTTGTATCTCAATGTGCGCATTTACTAATTTGGATCCCGTTAAAGTAGAAGATTTATCATTGATTAATATCGGATCTGGGTTGGCATTTGCTGTTGGTGTAATAGGTTCCATCAAGGTTTTTAAGAGACCCAACATTCAATTCGTCCACAAGTTACTTCTAGGGTTGCAGCTTGCTAATATTCCGGTGATCTTGTATGCTACAAATATCTCAGTCTTATCTTTACAAGCTAGAGAAGGCTTGCCACGGTTTTCGCAAGTTTTAGGATGGGTTAGTTTTGTTGTTTCAATTGTTGTCTGGCCATCATTGCATTCCATTTACCTGTCCAAGGATTACCAAATGAGATTGCTTATTATATTCCTTACATTTGTGCCTACATTCGTGATTTTGACGATTTCGTTCGAATTGTTATTTTACGTTGGATTCTCCTTGATCTTATTGCAATGGCTTACCATAGAAGAGCTGCTTAAGTTTACCAAGCTAGAGATCCGCAAGTCTCAAGAAGATAATAAGGGACAATTACCAAAAGGATATTGGTTGCAAGTTATTAGAATCACAATTATTGGATTCTTCTTCTTACAACTAGCATTCTTTGGTACGGGAAACATCTCTTCGATTTCATCGTTCTCCTTGGATTCAGTGTACAGATTGCTTCCTATATTCGACCCCTTCCCAATGGGAGCCCTTTTGATGGTAAAGCTTCTTATTCCATACATCTTACTTTCAACATGTTTAGGTATAATGAGCCATACATTAGAGATAAGAAAGTTCACCATTTCAACGTTGATTATCTCAACAAGTGATTTCCTTTCATTGAATTTCTTCTTCTTAGTGAGGACAGAGGGGTCATGGCTCGACATTGGATTAGGTATCTCGAACTACTGTCTTGCAATTTTGCTGTCGTTATTCATGTTGATCTTAGAATTGGCAAGCTCGCTTATCTTGAGGGGTGTAGAGATTGAGGATCTTGAGAAGAAAGACGAATAAAGAAGAGTAGAAGTTAATACTATTTAATACAAATAAAAGCTTATATAAACGTATGTATTGATATTGGGTGGACCCATGTTGGCCTCTATGACTCAAAATGTTTCAGTACAGAAAAAATGAATCACATTGAAAAATTTCCTACAACGAATACTATTCGATACTCCATACGGTCCATAACTACAAAATGAGCAAGAAACATGTGTTGATGATCGATAATTACGATTCCTTTACTTGGAATTTATACCAATACTTACATCAGTCCCCATTATGTGGCAAGGTTGATGTATATCGTAACGATGAAATTGACATCGCTGCCATAGAAGAGAAGGTGAAACCCGATATCATCTTCATTTCTCCTGGTCCTGGCCACCCAAAGACAGATGCTGGTATTTCGAGAGAAGTTATTGAATATTTCAAAGGAAAATTGCCGATCTTTGGGGTCTGTATGGGACAACAATGCATATTCGAAGTGTTTGGAGGTGATGTTGTGTACGCCGGTGAAATTGTTCACGGTAAGACAACCACCATTAAGCATGACGGTAAAGGAATGTTTGCAAACGTACCTCAGTCAGTTGCAGTTACCAGGTATCACTCTTTAGCAGGAACACAACTGACTTTACCTGACTGTTTAGAAGTAACTGCCACCACTGAGACCAATCCACAAATTATTATGGGTGTAAGACATAAAGAATACACTATTGAAGGAGTGCAATTCCATCCTGAATCAATTTTGACCGAATCCGGTCAGTTGATGATCAACAACATCTTGGCTGTGCAAGGTGGTACTTGGGCTGAAAACACCAGCTCCAAAATGCTGCCTAGCGAAAACATGTTGATCAAGATTTATAAACAACGTAAGCTTGATTACGAAACTGTTATTGAGCAACCGGGGAAATCATTTGAAGATTTACAAGTGTCCTATGGCTTGGGAGTTGCACCTCCTTTGACAAACTTTTATGATCGTCTCAAGTTAACCAGCGATGCTAATCAAACTATCATATTATCTGAATTCAAACGAGCTTCACCTTCTAAAGGCAATATCAACGTTAAAGCGCATCCTGCCAAGCAGGCATTAACTTATGCGAAGGGTGGTTGTGCTGCCATTTCGGTATTAACCGAACCAAACTGGTTCAGAGGGAGTTTAGATGATTTGTCCTTGATTCGTAAGGTAATCGATACTCCATCGGATTCCAACTACCACAGACCAGCCGTATTGAGAAAGGAGTTTATTTTTAACAGGTATCAAATCTTGGAAGCCCGTTTGGCTGGCGCTGATACCGTTTTGTTGATCGTAAAGATGCTTCTGGATTTCTCGTTATTACAAGACTTATACACATACTCTAACTCATTGGGCATGGTTCCATTAGTGGAAGTGAACGATGTACAAGAATTACAACAAGCCTTGAAATTAGAGTATTTAGGAAATACGGACTCTCCATTGATCATTGGTGTCAACAATCGTAACTTGACTACCTTTGATGTCGATTTGAACACCACCAGTTCTTTGGTGAGCACTGCAAAATCAGCAGTCAGAAAGGGAGAGGTTATTCTTTTAGCTTTGTCTGGTATTACGTGTGTTGAAGACGTGAAGAAGTATAAGTATGAAGACAAGGTTGATGGGTTTTTGATCGGGGAGAGTTTGATGAGAGCTGAGGAAAGAGGTGAAGCTGACAAGTTCTTAAGCGAGTTGTGCAACTGCTAACAGAATAAGTCCTTGCGAGTGAAGGGTACCGTCTAAGCAGTAATGCAATAGGTGGTAGTCAGTGGAGCAGTATAGCAAATGAGCAGTAGTAGGCACAGCTGAAGTAGACTACACACAGCTAGTGCCGCTTTACAGTAACATCGAAGAATTTAATAATAAAATTATAACATCATAACAAATCCCAAGTCTCTGAACACCAAAATCACTGTACACCACACCCTCGCCACACTCCCACTGCTAATATCATCCTCCTCCTCCTCTTCTTCTCATGGACTCTAGTTGCCAATGTGTGCGCTTCTCAAAACTTTTCAGACACGAACGCGTCCCACCAAAAAATCTGACACCAAATTATTCACAGGTAGAGACACCAATACATATCAAGAACAATGCTGGAGATCAGAGTCGATTCAACGCTTTTAGGAGCCAACCAAGGTAAAGTGGTACGCTGCATAGGTAAATGTGAATCTTTCAATGCACCATCAAATACAGCAACTATAATCAGCTCAGGTCCTATCAACTTGGCATTGAATGGAGACGATACTTTAGAAGTTGGTAAGATCTACGAAATCACTGGTAAGTTAAGTGCTTCCAACCTCACCATACAAGTTTATAATGTGATAGAGATGTCCGACAATCTTAACTTGGATGCTGCTCAGAAATTGGCTCATTTCACTCATAAGGTGCCTGAATTGTTTTATAACTGAAGATGCTGCTAATGAAAAGAGACTTGGGTGAGCGGGCATGTAGGCTTTGGGAGAAGTATGTTAACCGGGTTGTTGCTGCATACCACCTATTATGCTACTCCCTTTTAGAGTATCACGAGATGTGATCTACTCCTGCCTGGCACTGTGATCTAATACTGAATGTTTCAGGATCATGTGTTGTCGCAGTGACCATCTGCTGTTGTGATCTACTCCTATTTGCTGCTGTATTCTAATTATGATTGTATATTAATAAACTTAAAATGTAACCATGACTGTAACTACGAACTAATGCTTTCCTTTTAACCTTAACCATCGTCTACAAACTCTGTAAATCAGTCGTTAAAACAACAAACCTTGATTCGGCATTGCTCTCCACGTAAAGGGTCTTTGCTTTAGCCAACCATTCTGGAACAGGGAAATCAACCAGGGAGTATTTGAGATTGCCATAACCAATGGCCAATCTATACGCAGCTTCACTGCTGGTTTCAACCACTATATCACCAATTTCATTGGAAAACTTCACAATTGGTTGAGCAGACGATGGGTTAGACTTGAATGCATCGGTCCGCATATGATTTGCTGATAAGTTGTACACAAAAGTTGCCAAGATTGTGATTGTAGTGCTATAATGTTTGTTCTGTTTGGCCTTGGGACTGGCTGACAACTGGCTTACTAGTTTAGCCAACTGTTTTAGCAAGTCCTTAAATAATTGATTGTATTCGTATTTGCCATTATCCAATGGATCGACATATAGCTGAACAAACAAAACATTTTCAATCAAGTTGTTGAATGATTTAAGTAATAGCATGAACAATGGGATTTCAGTGTCGTTAATTGAATCAAGTCCTTTATTAAGGGTATTGAAGACAACTTCAGCACCTTCGGTTGAAGTTAATACATGGGCTGCAAGAACTCTTGGGACGCTTACTCTTAATAAGTCAACTCCAACAACCCTTGCCAGTGGTTCCCACTTGGTCATAATCGTCGATACTATTTCAGTAATTAATTGCAATGCACCCTTTGAGTTTAATTGAACTAAAATAACGTTTATTTCAGCAATCTTCTCGTCTGAAAACTGGTTCTTAATTGCTTGTTCAGAGTTGAATTTGGTAATCCCTCTCATCAATTGTTCTGGCTTGAAATCTTTGAAGTCAATAAATATCTGAGCAGGAATTACCTGTAAAGTGTGCTTTGATGGAACTGGAGTTTTGTTGACTTCCTGTTGGCTGTCTGAATATGGGTTAGGCACCGGCCCAGTTTGTTGATCCAACTGAACGTTTTCTGTATTTGTTTGCAAAAATCTTACAACATCATTAAGGTAGCTGGAAGGCAACTCGTTTGCAGCTAAAAATCTATCTGCTGCAGCATAAGGATTCTCGTTAGCATTATATGGTAGTTTGAGAGCAGGTTCGCCTTCCCTTACATCAACATCGAAAACGAAATCCCACATCTCACCATCAAACTCTTTCTTGGCTGTGCTCTTAGTAGAGCCAACAACATCTCCAATTTTTGTCCATTCCCCACTCGACCATTGATGAGCTTCAATGGTACCCACGGGCGACTTGACCATTACTACTGCTCCTTCAGTTTTACCGGGATTAGCCAAAGCTTCATACCCTTTGATATCTGTCTTTTTTAAATCATCGAGTGACTGTTCTGCAATGCTTGAATTTTGTATAGACTCCTTGAACTCAGCCAATTCTTCAGCTGGGGCAAACCTATTGGAGTCACTAGTGAAAACTCGGATCAATTTGTCTGATCCACCAACGGCAAAGTCGCCATTGGCTAGTGCAGTGACACACCAAACAGAAACACAAGGCAAGGTGACAACTTGGTAAATCGAACCAGCTCTCCAAACTCGAACAGATCTATCCTCACCGGTTGAGACAATATTGCCATTTGGCAATACTGCTAAACTATAAACAAATGATTCATGTCCAGTAAGGGTTTGCAACACTCCTCCAGTAAGCAAGTCCCAAATCTTGATGGTACCGTCATTTGAAGCAGATGCAAACTTATTATCAGGCAAGAGAAGTAACTTTCTTACCACATCAGTATGACCTGTGAATCTTAAGATCTCATGTTTTCCATCCCATAATCTTATAGTTTTGTCAGCTGAACAAGTCAAGTATCTGTTGTCACCAAGTATCTTAGCATCCCAAACGGAACCTTCATGGCCCTCTAAATCGTATTTCAAGGAGTATGAGTCGAGATCCCACACTTTTGCGGAACAGTCCCAAGAACCAGAAATTAATTCATTACCTTCATGGTACAAGGAACATACGTTTCCTTGGTGTCCTATCAATTGGTACTTTGTTTGATCTACAGAAGGGTCCAAGTTGGACGGGGTCAAATCGGAAAGGTATATCATTGAGTCTTGACCTGCACTAGCAATCATTGGTTCTGTATTGCTAGGAATGTACGTCAACGAATTGATAAACGTCTTGGTTGGCGAATTGAATGCAATTATATGGTCCGAACCATTAGATTGAGACCACCCATGGGGAGGTACGGTGGGGTTCCATACACGTACAGTGCTATCTCTCAGAGCAGACAAAATAGTGTTGCTATTGGGGCTGGCAATTTCCCTGACATCCTGCTCATGGCCTTGCAACGTTGCACTCAAATTGTATTTGGACATGCTTTGCAATTGATGGTATAGGCTAGTGGCGTAAGAAGGTGCTCATGGAATCGAAATTTAATAGTCGAAATTGGCTAGACCATTTTTGGTGCAACCACGACTGACCATTGGAAGTATAAGCAAGGGTTCAAAGAGTATGGTAGCTACCCAATGCAAGTGTGTTTGACCTTGAATGCTAGTGGGTTTAATCCTGAATTCAAGGGACTACGAAATTTTCAAGAAACTTACGAATACTCCAAGATTTGGATGGTCTGAGAATCGATGGTGTGTTCTTCTATATTTGTGGTTGCAAATTTGCAGCCATTCTTAATCAGATAACCAATACAACATGTACGGCAGAACCGAAGCATATACTTATCAATTGAGTGCAAGCAGAACAATCGAGTTGAGAAAGGAATTAATAAGTGATTCATCTTTCAGCTCTCCAGGCAACCTATCAAAAAGGAGAAAATCATATGACAACATCAAGAATGCCTTCAAATCATTCAGAAGACAAGCTGATGAGGTAGTGAAACCAAAAGCCAGGGTGGAAATCATACTTGAAAACCCTTACAAGTACTTACCGACATACGAAGAATCGATTTTATTCTTCGATGAGAGTGATCTTCAGTTGGTTCTGGAGTTTAGTTGTCGTGATACTTTTTCCATACGAGTCCACTATCCCAGCGTTCTTTTTCATACATCGTATATTTCATAAACATTACTTATAGACCAGGAGTTCTTCAACACTCACTTTATAGACTTTGGTTCTTTGACCGTTGATATTTCAGTCGTAATATGCTGCAGTGGGATGCTGAAAGTACGCCTTCTCTTTATGTTATCGAAATCAAAGTTCGTGCACTGCTTTTCAATGTAGTGCTTCGATTCATTCTCGAGAACTGCCAATTCATGTTCATATTCGTAGTAAATATCATTAGTATCATTAATTTCGTAATCATAGCCAAATAAGTTATGCATGGCTTCGTATTCATTTTCATTTGCAATGTCCAACACCGGGTTAGACAAATTTGCAGCCAACTTGATGTTCACAAGTAGCTCAGACGTCCCACCTTCAAGTAACTTATAAATAACCAATCTCTTGTCAATAGTGGTGCACAATAAGTATATTGGAGCATACTGCAAGACACCATTGTTAATCTTTCTGCGGCGTCCTACGGCTGGCCGTTTATCGTTACTTCTAGTTTGAGGAAGTATAAACTTCATGGTTGCAGTAGGGCCGATTAACAAGTTATTGTACGACCTAACAACTTCACCCGAGTGAATGCAAAGTATGCCAACCAGCGACATAGAATCACAATAAACAACAAATTTATCTAGAAATCTAGTTAAATGTGTAATTGCAAAGTGAGATACATCTATCAGGGCCATGGGAGTGAAGTCGCCTTTAAGATCATAAGTAAGGATTTTCCCGAATTGCGTACCACAAGTGACAATACTACCAAGTTGACAGACTGAAGATATCCACTGCGAAACGCTTTCCATTGGCATCGCTTCATAGACGAAGTTCCCAGTTTCAGTGACAGCGCACCACAGAGGACATAGTACAGTAACGTGTCTATCACCCAGACGAGAAAGATTTAAACTAGTGAAGGTTCTCCCAATTGGTCTTAAGTTAATGGTCAGACGAACATTGCTATCTTGAATCGAGAAAGGATGTGGTTGGTTCAAAGTATTAATTTCATACATTTTCAATTCATTATTCTTACCGGCACAAGCAATCAGTATTCTTCTCCCATTGATAGATAATTGAATATCCGAGACCGGTTTATTAACTAAGTAGACCTTGTAACTCTCATTGGCATCATCATGAATCAAATCTCGAATCACCAATTTACCACCACGAGAGCAGGTGTATAGGTATTGGTTGTTTAAAACGCCAACACATACTATTAGATCTAGGGAGTTCATATTGGAGTTCTTCCATTCTTTGTACAATTGATGTGTTGTCCCTGATTGTTGATACAATTGAATCAAGCCTGATTTCTTAGCAATTACAAAGCATTGTTTCCCCTGGAACTGAAAGCAGAGGATCTTTTCACTCTGGTCTCCTATCAGGCCTTTCTTCTCATTGATTAAGTGCTTTGATTTGATTTGTAAAACGTCCTCTTCTGACTTGGAGATGTTCACCACTGGGTGGGTTAGTAACAAAGTTCAAACGAAAACATCAAGTAGACTACTCATGAGGTATATCTAGTGGATGAAGAATCATTAGCCACCGTTATTCGATGGCACCCATGTTGTTGGAAGGCAGGAAATGTGTACATACCTCTTATACCTCCAGCTGACTGGGTGGAAATGAACAAATCCATAGTATGGGGTTGATCATGGACTATTGGAAAGACAATGAATGTGGTTAGTGCTTTGGTAAAAGACTATGGTATAGCTATGCCAGTCAATGAAGATGTTCAAGCTAATGTGTATTGTATGTCAAAGAGTCCTTAGTTGTATACAACTGCCTTGGTTGTCCGGTTGGCTACTCCTATTAGTTGATTTTGGATTTTGCGTTGCTCTCGAGAATCACCGGACGTGCACAAAACCGATCTACCCCGTATTTCGTGGAGGTGTGTTAGTGGAGCCTTAACAGGTGTTGGTTGGTGGTGGTGTAGATGGCGGTGTATGAGATGTACGCGTGAATGGTGTTGCAGGCCAGGTGAGCGGCGGAGCTCACTGGAGGTTAATAGTGTGTGGGTTCGATGAGATGTGGCTTGCGTCTCAATGAGAGATGTTCTTATACAAAGTTAACTTTCGAACGACCCCAAACTGTGCTTGTAGGTTGGGCTAGGGGTCCAATAAGCCTCTGCCAAGGATATCCAGTGTGCTTGTATAGTGTAGGCCTAGATTTCTTACAGTTACAGTGTTCTATAGAGGATAGTTGTCTACAAAGACAGGGTGTTCTTACAGTCTTGTTCTTATAGTCTTATAATAGTACATATTCTTATTGTATAGTGTTCGTCAAGGTACAGTCTTCTCATGTTTTTCTTATAGTCCTTGTGGTGCCCATTTAGGTGCTACAGTCTTCAATCTTCTTATAGTTTTACGTCTTCTCAAACCTCTAACTTACACCATACTGCTGTAATCCTCGCATAATCCTTTTATATTCTTACAGACATAGTTCTAGTCTATTTAATCTAAATAGCCTTTTCCAACATAGAAGCTCTGGCTGGGCCAGTACCAACCCATTGAATTGGAACTTGAACGAATTCTTCAATGAATGCCAAGTACTTCTTAGCGTTTTCTGGTAACTCTTCGTATGTTTGAATCTTAGTGATGTCGCTTTCCCAACCTGGCAAGGTGACGTATTCAACCTCAACCTTGGCTAACTCGTACAAGTCTTCAGGGAAACTAGACAATGTCTTACCGTTTATCTTATAAGCAACACCAACCTTGATTTCTTTAAATTGATCCAAGACATCCAACTTGGTGATGTTCAAAGAAGTGTAACCATTGATTAAGTTGGAATAGTTGAGAACAACTAAATCTAACCATCCACATCTTCTCTTTCTACCAGTAGTAACACCAAATTCAGCACCGACATCTTGTAATGTTTCACCAACAATGTTCAACTGTTCGGTTGGGAAAGGTCCTTCTCCAACTCTTGTGGTGTAAGCTTTCACGACACCATAAACATTCTTGATATACTTAGGTGGAACACCTAACCCAGTCAATACACCACCAATACCGGTTGATGATGAAGTGACGTATGGGTAAGTACCAAAGTCAATGTCCAACATTAAAGCATTGGCACCCTCAACCAAAATCTTCTTCTTTTGCAAGACAGCTTTGTGCATAAAGTCGATAGAATCAACAACAAAAGGTGCAAGAGAGGTTCTATATTTCTCGTACTTGGCCAATTCAGCATCAGCATCGTAGATGAATTCACCGTATCTCTTTTGTCTGGTGTCAACAAGACGCCAGTACTTTCTCTTGAAGTCTTCCCAACTCTCTGGATCTTGAGAGACCAAGTGGTGGATTCTAAGACCAGATCTACTAGCCTTAGTCGAGTAAGTTGGGCCAATACCTTTACCGGTAGTTCCAATGGACTTCTTCGTTTCCGATAATTCGGCTTCCTTCAACTTATCGGTTCTTTGATGGAAATCAAAAACCAAGTGAGCTCTTGAAGAAATGAACAAACGATCACGGCAGACCAAGCCTTTCTTTTCCAAATTTTCCAATTCTTCAAAGAATGAAGGAACATGGACAACAACTCCTGAACCAATAAGGTTCAAACAGTTAGGATTGACCAATCCTGATGGAAGCATGTGGAAATCGTACTTGATATCCCCAACGACTATGGTATGTCCTGCATTATTACCACCTTGACAACGTGCACATACATCCATCTCACCTCCAGTCAAGATATCGACAAGCTTTCCTTTACCCTCATCTCCCCATTGCGAACCTAAAACGACGTCCATGTTGTGTTTGCTTTCTTGTTATACGAAACGTAAGAAGATTGAATAAGAACCCAGAAGTAATGAACGATCTCCGTTAAAATCAAAAATTAAAAAATTCGACGAAATTGAGACAATCTGGTTCCTTTTATACTTTTCGAAATTGAAAAATATCGAGAAAAGCGGTGTTGAAATTAGGCCCAATTATGGTAGCAGAGAAGGTTCAAACATTCGATGATACGTCTTGTTTTTGTCGTGAGTCTCCGGAGGATCGCTCAAAGATCTACGCTGCAATCGTGGGTCTTTCCTACTCGCTAGGTGCTTGGTGGTCTCAACCTTTAAGCAATCTAGATAACTTATTGGTCTTTGTGTTAAGTATAAAATGACTCTGAAAAGTGGTGCATACTAGTGAACGAGCGATTACTAGCGAAGTCTCTAGCTGAGTGCTATTGGAGAGATGGTTGGTAGTGGGAGGCGAAGGAAGAATGGGAAGGGTTTAGGATTGAGTTTGAGTTTGAGTTTGATTTCGAGTTTGATTCCAAGAAGAAGTTTAGAGTCATTTGCGTAGGGAGGGCACTAACGAGGTGAAAAGTTTTAGATGCGATGGGCAAGAATATGGGGACTGAATAGATGAAATGGGTGGGGCATAAGAAGAATAGCCATGAATGTGCTCATGAATAAAGGTAGAGGTATCAAGCTAAGAGAGTTCAGCTGATGCCATTTCCATTATCCCCCATTCGGAAAACAGTATGGGCATCTTTTGCTAGCAGCATCGATGAATGATCCTTGCTTAATTTCTTTCATTTGCATTAATATTCACCAATTGCCCAGAGTCTAATTACTTCTCTTGCAATAAACTAATTCACGTTCGGTACTGAACCTCCGACTTTTCGCCAACTTCCGTGGGGGTCACCTCTAGATAACGATAATGATTTTGAGTGTCTCTGCATGATCCATCTCTTGATTCGGTGGTGATAGTAGTTGTTTAGTATATTTTATTGTTATGGTGGGGAAATTTATTAGCATTATAATTGAACTGAAGTCTCCCAAAATATTGTACAAATGATTCACGTATGTCTTGACTCATCCAAACTCAAGGTGAAGAGACTTGAGCTTAGTTTATGGCTTTTCACTGCCTTCATCTCGTTTCTTGTAGATACCGTGCACTCTCAACTAGGTCAATATTTGTACCACACCATCGCCTCAATTACCCATAGTGTTAATAAAAAACTTGAAATACCAAAAACAAAGAAAAGGACAGGCTAGTAGTACTGTCATTAACCCCATAACACTATTCATTCGAGACCCGTACCCTACCTTTTTGTCATTATAACCGAGAATTCGGACTTTTTTGCAGCCAGTCTATGGTGAAAATGATTGGTGAAATTTGACACTATTGAGAGATTTTCAGGCATTTCTCGATCTGGTGCTTCCGGACTACACCTTATAATACCCGTTCACTCGGAATACAATCAGGTATGTGCTGCACTCCCAAACTTTTATGTGCTACACTCCCAAACTTGCAATACTATACCCAGCCCTTACTTAAAATTCTACACCAGTTAAACTGTCAATAGTAATTTATATTGTATATAGAATGCTCTGGTAATCAAAAAACTTAGTTCAACTTCTCAACAATGGCATCGGTGAATTCAGTGGTTGAAGAGTGACCACCAATATCCTTGGTTCTAATCTTACCGTCAGCAATAACATCATAAGTAGCCTTAGAGATCTTGTCAGCAGCTTCATTAAGACCCAAGTGTCTCAACATCATGGTGGCAGATAAAATCATAGCAGTTGGGTTGGCAGTGTTTTGGCCCTTGATGTCCAAACCAACATGACGACAACCTGGTTCGAAAACAGCGTATTCTCTACCGAAGTTAGCACCTGGAACCAAACCTGGACCACCGACTAAAGCAGCACCAATGTTAGACAAGATAGAACCGTACAAGTTTGGAGTGACCAAAACATCGAATTGTTCAGGGTGGGCAACAGCTTGCATGGAAGCGTTATCGACGATTAAATCGTTGACTCCAATACCTGGGTAATCTTGAGCGATATCCTTGACGGTTTGTCTAAACAAACCATCACCTAACTTCATGATGTTGGCCTTGTGGATGGCAGTGACCAACTTTCTGTTGTTCTTCTTAGCGAAATCAAAAGCGAATCTGGCGATTCTTTCTGACTTGAATCTAGTCATGATCTTTAAGGATTCAACAACACCTGGGTATGACAGATGTTCCAAACCGGAGTATTCACCTTCGGTATTTTCTCTGACAAGAGCGAAATCAATTCCACCCAATCTGGACTTTACACCAGGGATGTTCTTAATCAAGACAAGGGAGGCATAGATGTCCAATTCCTTTCTTAATGCAACATTCAAGGATTTAGCGGAAGAGCCAGTTGGAGTGTACAAGATACCTTTTAAACCAACCTTGGTTCTCTTTAAAGATTCAACAGCTTCGGCAACACCGTTCTTACCACTGTTCTCCAAACCGGAGACATCGACAACTTCCCATTCAATTGGAACGTTTTGGTTCTTGAAGATGGTTTGCACGGAGTCAGTAATTTCCTTACCGATACCATCACCTGGGATTAAGGTAACGGTGAACTTACCACCGTACTTCTTTGGCAAGACGGATTCGGGCGAGGCAAAGGTAGCCAAAGAACGAGCAGCAGACTAGGACAAGGGTTAGTACACTTAAATCTAAAACAAAAACTAGAGCAATCAGTAACAACCAAAACTAAACGTACCTTTTGAGCAATTATAGATCTAAACATTGTTAAGTATGCTGAGAAGCTTGATGAAGAAAGGAAGGGATTCAAGTAATTTTAAGATTGTTTTTTGTAAAAATTTATCTTTTTGGTCGAGGAGGTGCACCAAGGAGATTTGGGAAGGGCCATATTTGTGTGTCGAAAATTTTTTCAACTTCGGAGTGAAAGATGGTAGAGGAAGATGGATTAGGAGGGTAGTACGAGGCAAAGGTTGAGATTGAGCTATTGCTCAAGTGGCAATCGATTTGAATGGTTGATTTGGCGCTTCTATTGACTAAATAACTGGCGTATTTGGGTCTTGAAAGGACTAGGCACATTTTCATTGGACGGGATTTTCTCGGACTTCTAAGTCACCACCGAGTATTCAATATGGTGTGGTGTGGATTTAGTTGACGACGGTTGTAGTTAGGATGCGACATTTTGAATTGTTGAGTCATGTGATGTGTAGCGTGTGACTGTAGCGTGAAAGTCGCGGATAAATGCGATACAGTGACACAGCGATACAGCGACACAGCGACACAGCGACAACACACAATTCTTCAACTGAAAAAGCGCAAGCGAGATCATCTAGTCCTAGTTACCCGTGAGATTTGAGTCCAGCAAACTGCCTGATAACTTGCCGCCGATGTCCTTGTCTACTATTTCACTGAAAGTCTTCCCAGCTCACAAATCCCTCAGCAAGAAATTGTACCAGGAGTTGCTTGTTTTACAAAACAAGGCCAATGAGATCCATACCTCCAAAGACGTGGAGAAGCAAAAGACCTTGTTGAAGTACAAGAAGTTGAATTTACTCAAACAAAATGCCGATGTCTCGAAGTTGGAGTTACAATTGATTGAGTTGGACAAGAAAGTCAGTGAAGTCGCCCCAAAGACATTGAAGAGTGAAGAATTGTATACGGTTTTGGTTGGAGATGAAGCCAAGGCCAACGCTTACAAGATCAACCATATGAGGAATGTCACTGATTTCTTAAAAAGTCAAAGAGTTTACACTGAATTGTTGGAGAGATACAATCCAGGCTTGACCATGAAACAGGATGATAACGTTAGAAGGAGTGCCAATAGGGTTGGGTTGTCGTTGCCTGAGTAGATGTGCTGTTGAGTGAGGGGGGAGGGTCCGTTCTGGATGGTAATTCCCAGAGAGCTGTGTCCAAAGAGATGATACCAAAGAGATGATACCAAAGAGATGATACCAAAGAGATGATACGGGCCATCTCAGTCTGAAGGTGCCCGCAATGATAACATCTTTTATTGTGATACTATCTAGAGGTGATACCTTCACTAAGCATTAGCACGTTGTAATCTCCAGCCTAACTTTCACCAGCACTCAAGAAGTTGGGTTCGAAGCCACGAGTAAATATATCTAATAATTAAGGTTATTGGAGTTTGTCAAAGCTAAAACCGTATCTCAAAGCACTAGCTACATTGTTCATTGGCTAGGAGACCTCCTTAAGAGATTCTCAATTAATATTGTCGCTCTCTCATGTAAATAAGTACACATAATGATATATTAATCCTAGACCTGCAATCAACTTAATGCGCTGTAGCCTTACTTTAATGCGTACTCCGTCAAACTTGAGGAGCAATGCAATCTGCCCACACTACTTCTATCAGTAAACTTCACCCAATTTTTCATTATTATCATTATAAAATTTATTTCCTTAAATATATCCATTTCAGTTCCCTTACCCTGGGGTGTACTTCGCCATCCAATTGCAATTCTGCTTGTAAACACTCATGGTGCTTAAAAATACCTTCAACAGCTCTGAAAACTCCTGTGCAACTTCCATGTCGCGATAGAGACTACGCTGGTAAACTTCGAAGTTGGCATTGTTCTGGTTGATCAAGTGGTAATGTGTTTGATCTCGTTGCAATCTCTCATATTGATACTTCAACACTTTTTTCTTGTAGTCAAAGAAGATCAGACGATATCCTTCAATAAGATTAACATACTTGGACCAACCTTCTTGAGTGATCGAAGGATCCAATGCGGCATTTGGTGGAGTTGGTGGAGAAAAGCTAACGTGTGTGGAGTATAACTTATCAAAAATTTCAGCATCTTTCTTAGCTTTTAGCTCCGGGTCTTCTTCTTGCACAGCATGCCCAGAAACAAATCTCTTATTGATTGGTGTATGTATCGTTTCTGCCTTAGATGTGCCACTTGTATACTCAAATTTGGGTCTCTTTTTCTGCGATAAGTCATCGAAGATCTTTCGAGTTTTGTTTGACTTTGCTGATCTTTCTGCCGGTAAACTCTCCAACATGTCCTTGAAGTCGACATTATCTAGGTCGCTAGAGGCACTATTCATTGATTTCATAATATCATCGAACGTAAACACATTAGTATCATCGCTAGTATTGCCCACTCTCATCTTTTTGGATGTGTGAGAGGAGGTTGCTGACTGTCTTCTAGTATGTTGCTTTGACTTTGGAGTCCGTATCGGAGACGAACTCTTCCTCCTACTCATTTTTGGTTCTTGTTTTGGTCTTATATTTCGCTTATTGAGCAAGTCTTCCATTCTTCTTTGAACCTCCTCGTCATCATAAGTGCCCTTTCCATAATTAAGGGCTTCGTCCCCTGGAATGCTGCTTTCATCTTCAAAGAACCCATTTCCATTATTTTTCATTTCTTCGCCATCTCCATTTGAGGTATGCTCTTTTTTGATTTTATCTTCTTCTACTTCTTCTTCTTCTTCTTTTTCTACCGCTTCGTCTTGTTCTGCTTCTTCTTCCAGTTCTGATTGCAGTCGTGCGTCCAGAGTGTAGCTACCGTTTCCAGTCTCCTCTCTGCTCTCTGCATCCTGGGGTACCGAGTAAAATGTATCTTCATCACTCAAATTAACAACTTCAACGTCATCATCCAAGACAATTGGGTTGTCAGAATTCTTTCCACGAGTATCTCCAGTTTTTGGTTGTTCAAATAGACCGTATAGTTCACCCTCATATGTGTGTGGTTTTTGACTTCGCATTGCTCTAAGAGTCTCTATTGCCCCCTTTGCTTGGGCTTGAAGTTTCTGTCTCCTTAGCATTTCTGATTGAGCAGCTGTACTTCTAAGAATTTCCTCCACTCGCCTCTCTTCCTCCTTCTCCTGTTTCAACTTCTCTTGTATATTCCTCCGTATCCTCTCTTCAGCCCTTGCACGATCCAACATCTCCTTCTTAATTTGTTCTTGACGTGCCCTCGCTAGTTCTTCTTCAGCTCGTTTCTGAGAGTCGTCTTTTCGTCCATGGTAGTAGTTGTAGAATGTGTAGTAACTGGGGGTTGTGCCACTTGGAGTATACTTAGGGGGTGGAGGGTTGGGCCCACCATTTGCAAATGAATATGATCCATACGAAAATTGGAAACCAGATCGACTACCTGGTGGAACGAAATATGTGCTTTGTTTTCCAAACGTTTCTAGATCATATTTCTCCTTAGTAGTTGGATTACTTAGAACTTCATACGCATTGGATACAGCAATGAATAGCTCATGAAAATCCTTATTGGAGGTCTTATCTGGGTGGTACTTTAGTGATAGTCTTCGAAAGGATTTCTTAATATCCTCAACACTGGCGCCTTGCGGTAGACCGAGTACTTCGTAATGAGTGCCCATGATGAATGAGTTGCCTTTACTCTTATACCTAGAACCACAAATCCATTTGGCTCTTTATGGATCAATGTCGTGAACGAAAATGTCGTGTAATGTGAAAATGGCAGACATTTATGGTGAAGAGAAGGAAGGGGATGGAGAAGAGAAGGAAGGGCGTGGAGAAGAAGGAGGGGAACAAGCAAGTACTGAAAGATACGAAATGGCGTGGGAAGGGGATAAGACGACTTATGATTCCTAAACACATGTTGAAGACTCAATCATTATTGACTTTGATCTTCCTACACCGTGCAGCTGGTGGGTATACCACATATTATGCTTACATAAGTATGAATTCTTGATTACCTAATCACATGCGAGCTCGTTTACAGGTTACCACGAGATCCCTTTTGCAGGTTTGCGGTACGTGATGTTCTTCAATTTCCTAATTCAGTGTAACACGAAGTTGAATTACAAACTAGTAACAGCAGGCAAAGGAGACTCAAGGACCACGAAACACCAAGAAGGTTAGTCGAACAGGATGTCACTTCACCACTCGATTGCTACAGATGGCACGCATATTTTTTACAACGACCATAGCAAGAAGTACCTTTATTTGAACAGTGGTTCTCAAGTGAGTGTGTCTGATGTATTGCCCACCAACTACTCCAAGTTGAACATTGGTGGGAAGGCTTCTTCCGTCAGTGCTATCATCGGTACCATCAAGTTGAAGGTGAATAAGTACGTTATTGTGGCTACTCAACATGAAGTAACAGGATCCATTTTGAACAACCCTATTGCCAAGATCACTGATTATAAGATCTATCCACTTGGTGTTAATAAGATCGGTGGTGAATTTGCAAGGGAAGAAGCTTCATACTTGGCAATACTTAAACAACACTTGGACAATGCAACCTTGTACTTTGCACTTGGAAATAAGTACGATTTGACAAACTCATTACAAAGACAGTACACTTCTAAAGGTTTGACATACGACACTAGATTCTGGTGGAATTCATACTTGTCCCAAGATTTCTTGGAAATCGGAGCTGATGGATCTTCGTTTGTCTCTGCAATCATCTATGGTTATTTCAAATCGTTTCAAGGTCATTTCCAAGGTAAGGAATTAGAATTTGCGTTGTTAACCCGTCGTTCTATTGAAAGAGCTGGTACTAGGTACTTCCGCCGTGGTATTGATGATCATGGGAACGTAGCCAACTTTAACGAAACCGAGCAATTGGTCACAACCTTGGAAGATAACCAAATTTACTCCTTGTTGCAAACCAGAGGTTCGGTTCCTATTTTCTGGTCTGAAATTAACAATTTGAAGTACAAGCCAAACTTAGTTGTTCTGTCTAAATCCTCCTTGGATGCTACTGCAAAGCATTTTACTGAACAAACTGAATTGTACGGTGAAAACTACTGTGTTAACTTGGTCAACCATAGTGGTTATGAACACCCCGTGAAGCAAGGATATGAAACTGCTGTCGAGAACTTGCCTGCTGATTTGAAGAGCAAAGTTCATTACATTTACTTTGATTTCCATCATGAATGCCGCAAAATGCAATGGCACAGAGTTGATCTCTTACTTAACCATTTGGGAGAATTGAACTACCACGATTCAAACTTCTTCCATGTTGATCTTGTTACAAACACAATAATGTCTGTCCAGGATAAAATTGTTAGAACAAACTGTATGGATTGTTTAGATAGAACCAATGTTGTACAATCAACAATTGCCCGTGCTGTTATGAAGAGACAATTGCAACACTCCGATTACTCCTCTGATTGGGACCTGGATTTCAACTTGCACTTCCAGAGCTTCTGGGCAGATAATGCAGACGCTGTTTCGTGTGCTTACTCAGGTACCGGTGCATTGAAGACTGATTTCACTAGAACTGGTAGAAGAACAAAGAGAGGAGCATTGAATGATTTGTTGAACTCTATCACTCGTTACTACAAGAATAATTATGCCGATGGAACACGTCAAGACTCGTATGATTTGTTCTTGGGTTGTTATAGACCATATGAAGAAGCCACCATTTCTCCATTCTTCGATAACAGACCACCATATGTCCAATTATTGCCATATCTTGTTGGAACATCCCTTCTTGTTTTACTTGCGATTATATTGTTCCCACGTGGCAATATCACTGACCTCAAGAACTTGTTTGTCATTGGAGGCTGTCTCTTTTTCAACGCCTCCAGTCTCAAGTTCATGAATGAGAATGGATACCAATTTGTGAACTGGCCGAAGTTGGCCACTTTAGACTTCTTGACCAAGGTTCAAACAAGGGGCCCAGACGGGAAAGTTTCTGGTATCTCCTACCAAGAACTGCCAAACTACAAGTATGTTGGCAAGAAGAAGACTTAGATCTTTAAACATTTTTCTTAATATATCTAATGATATTGATTTGCTATCTTTTTTAGAGATATATGCTATTTTATTAATACACCCCAATTGTGATTGACTTCGATTAGAAGCAAAGCTATCAAGCACAGTAGCAGGTGGCTGTGTCTGGCCTCCCCTTTCCTCAAATCTTCCTCTCTCTGCAACTTGTCGTACGCCAACTTTTTGGCTCACAAACTGGTGACTGAAAAATTCAACATGAACAACAAAATTGTGTACCACTCTCTTTAACATCAAGTAAAGCTACACAACATGTCTGAATCAATCTTGGAAAGATCTTTGGATGATATAATCGGCGAGAATAAGACTGAAAGAAAACAACCAGCACGTCCTCGCAGAGAGAGAGCCGGTGGGGAAAGGGAAGGTGGAAGGCCACCAAGAGATGGTGCCAGACCACCTAGAGAAAGAGGCGACAGAAGAATAAATAAACCTAGAGGGCCACCTCATGCTGGTAATGGAGGTTCGTACGGCACTCGACGCAATGACCGTGGTGGCGACCGTGGTGAATACAGATACGAACGTCGTGGGGCCTCTTTCGGATCTGGGTCCTCTTTACCAAGAGATATATTATCATTGTCTGGATCAAGACCAGTATTAAGAGTGAAGAATATCCATCCCGAATTAAATGGTGAGGACTTGAGTAACTTATTCGGTACCATCTCGCCTGTTGATTTCGTTAAGTTCGATAACAAAGATGACAGTGTTGCTTATGTTTGCTTCCAAGGCGATAACATAAAAAGTAACTCGGAAGCTATCGCCAAATATGATGGCAAGAAGGCAATGGGTGAGTACTTGGTTGTTGAAAACGCCACTTCTTTAGTGGACAGAATTGTCAGCAACCCATTGACGAGAAGGGTCGAGCACACCTCAGAAAGCAGAAATATCGTTCCTGTAAGTGGTCGTGGTAGTGCTAGAGGTTCTACGAAACCTAGAGCAAGAGAAAGAAAACCTAAACCAGTGAAAAAGGATGCTAATGCCTTGGACCTAGAATTGGAGGCCTACATGAGTGGAAAGAAAACCAGTACAGTTGCCGAACTGATGGATGAGCCTGCTTTTACTCCTGAAGATGCTATGAACTTGGATTGATGTATTACTAAAATTATAATTTAAAATGAAATGTAACATAAGGAAATCCTTGTAAGAATTTATGAATATGTATATATAGTACAGTCTAATAATTTCTAAATACTACCTTTGTCCTTGAGATAATTGCACCAACTCAATGTAAAGCTTCTTTGTATACTTTCTCCAGGCCTTACCGTAGTAGAGGGTCGGGATAATACATGCAATGCTGACAAAATTAATTACAGCCAATGCAATGTAGGTGTTTGCAGTTCCACTTGCATCCAACCATAAGGAACAAACAAATGTAAAAATACATGCCAAGGTGTTATTAATAATGGAAACGCAAACCATACCTTGGATAACGATCTCAGGGTAAGAATCCATCAAGTATGACATGGCAGTGTCACCAATGGACCCCCAACCAAATCCAATAAAACCTAATCCGACGTAAATAACCTGCCATGGCCATTCCCTCTCAGAACCAACTCCAAACATAATAAGCCCCAAGGGAGAAATGAACAAAGAGATAAACAAGAGCCATAATCTAGATTCCAGCTCCAAAATACCGTTATTACGCTTGGCAATCCACAATACGTGCTTATCAGACAAGATACCTGATACAAGACATCCAATAACAGCTCCAATCAAAGTAGCAACATTCATAATGGCCACACCAGTCTGGGACTTATTCCAAGGAGGGCCACTGAAATAAGTATCCTGAGTTGTCAAAAAGAAGGTCATATAAGCATCTTGAAGCCCCCATAAGATACCTGAAAGCCAAACAGCTGGGAAGGTAAACACTTTGAAGTAAATCATGAATCTTTCAACGTACTGCTTAAAGCCAAAACCAACCAAGTATGATGCTGGTGTAATGATTGCAATTCTCTTTCGATATGGCAACATTTTCTCCGCAGTAAAGTCTTGAAATTCAGTCGAGAACTCTTTCAACTCGACGGTTGCCAATTGTTCACTCTTGTCAGGCTTGTCTTCCTTTGAATCTTCAAACTCAGGCTGATTCGAAAATGATTCGAAAACAACGGAGTATTTACTTCTATCGAAAACTGTCTCTTCACACGATATCAAAATAACAATCAAAGTGGCAGCCGATATAATAGCACCCCACCAACCAACCCATCTAAAAGTCTGGTTTTCTGAAATGATATGGGCTACCAAGGGACCTAAGAACGATCCCACCGACGTTGCTAAGATATAAACGGTCAAAACAGAACCTAGCTGATGCTGAAAGAAAATATCAGATAATGATTGCTGAACTTGAGCTTCAGCACAGGCTTCTGAGATACCAACAAATGCCTGTGACCAAATGGTATCCGAAGTTCTTCGAGAAAGGGCAAACCATACGGACCCTAAACAACCACATAAAATACAAATGATGTATGTGATACGACGACCATACAAAGAAGAAGCAGGAGCGAAAACAATACAAGACCAACCTATGAATAAGAACAAAACACCAGCCCCAGTATTCATGGCATCGTAACTGATTCCATAAGCTTCATTCAAGGAATCTTGAGCTGCACCAGCACTATTTGAGGTAGCAGCTGTTAAAGCAGTGATAAAGGAAATCAAAGCAAAGTGCCAGGTTTTACGCCAATAGGACCAGTTCAAAGGGTCATTAGGAGTATCCAGAGGTTGTGGCATCAAGATGACTCCATCATTATTTCTCTTCAAAGGTCTTGAGCCAGAGGAGTTTATTGACGAATCATCTTTAGACAAGAAGATCTTGGTGGTTCCCGGAACAAATGAATCATCGAAGTAGTTGGCTTCACCTTCGAAGTTGGTCATCTCGGAAAAGTTTTTGATAGTTCAGGTCGATAATGGAGGTTTCAATACAGTCAAGGATGGTTTATGGATATTTCTGTTCGTTGATAGCGGTAGTCAATAACCCATTCCAACGTATCTCTTCGTAAGGACCAAAAGAACGAGGTTAGCAAAGTGTACAAATGAATTGCAAAAAGTATAAGCAAGCTGATCAAGAAAATTTGGTGCGGCGACGAGAAGAGGTCAAGCTTGTTGGTCGTACAAAGGTGAAAGGTCGAGTGCTGAGCGCAGCCTGTGGAAGATAATATGAACGGCTGCGGTGGTAGCTGCCTAGAATCTCCAGTCGTTTAAGCGGGAATTTAGTCGACCTCCAGGTAATTGGTATAAGTTTGAAGTGTGTGGTGGTTGACATAGGCTCACAATAGGTAGTGCTTGGATGTATGGATTATAACTAAGTTAAAATCTGCAATAAGATGAAAGATGTGAAAGCAGTTGATCTTCAAGAATCATCAGCGCATGAATTCATTCAAATTGGTCCTTCCTATCCGTTGAATAATGTTCTGTTATCCCATACTTTCCTCCATGAGTTCGTCTCATTGTAAGCCCTCTTTTGGCATGTCAAGTGACACAACTTTATGACCCTAAAAGTCGCTGAAAGTCGTCGCTTGCCCAATCCAAATGTCCAATCCAAAATCGATCAACACAATTTCAAAGTGAGACAGACGTAGCCTCTTTCTAATCTACATATATCCACCTATGGTACTGTGTTGATACCTAGGACCAATTACCAAGCTGGAAGACCCATTCAGCTTCTAACCCCATTTGTTATAAACTCTTTCTTAATTCTTTCTTTGTTTCTAAGATGATGGACCAACATTCATTACTCTCCGTATGCGATGACTTGCATCAAGTGAAAGGCAATATATCCCAGATTCAAGCTACTCTTAATCAGATCTTATCCAAGGCACCCGATAGCTTGAAGTATAAGGAAATGCTTGAGACTTTCTCATCTCCTCCCGGAGCAAACCCTGTCAATGGAATAGGAGGAGCAAATGATTCTAAACAGTTGGTTGATAGACTTACTTCAATAGTAAACTCGTCTCAACTTAAAGTTGCAGTCAAGCTCAAGTCATTGTTTGATGCTGAAAAGGTTCCTTTACTTCTGGCATTATCCAAGCTAAACTTCAAGAGTTTATCCAATGATGATCCACAATTGCAACAACTTTTGAATATCACAGATGAGCAATTACCTTCTGCTGGTTCGCAGAAGTATCAATACACTGGAGAATACCCTCCCACGCTTCCCACGATCAATGACCAATCGCTCTTGCTCCGAATTTTCACCGATAAATCCTATAGGCAACCAAGTGACTTCTTGGATTCGGTAAATCAAGGCACTTGTTTTAATGGCCATGCACATAACGAGAAGCTATTCTTGAAAGGAAAGGCTATCTTGCAATTAATAATATTGGAATTGGTGGATGAAACATACCCAAACATATATGAGGATGAATTAGAGGTGTTGCAGCATCATATACTATCGGTTGATATATTGGCCAAGTTGGCTTTAGGGTATAACCTTGTCGATTCATACAAATTCAACTTATCTACTGGAATATCATTTCACGAGAAAATCAGTATATTCAGTAAGCTATTTGTCAGTTACATTGGTGGTCTTTCCCAGGTTTATCTGATTCCATTTGTAAAGTCGTTTATCCAGGCAGTTTTCACTCCTATAATATCCAATGTCAAACAGCACCAGCCTGTTGCATCTTTTGCTAAAGTTCAATTCGAATTTCTAATGAGCAAGTTAGAGGGGTTTTCGTACAAGTACGTTACAATTGAAGAAGACCCAAATGTGGTTCAGTTGCTTCTTAACGATGAGGTTGTTGCCACGGGCACCAGCAGTGTATCAATAGAATACGCGAAGGAGAAAGCTGCTTTTGAGGTCGTACAGAACGTAGAGACTCTACAGAAAGTTATGGGGTTGGTAGCGGAAGATCACGAGGTTGAATATAATATCCCAGACATAATTCAATATGAGCAGCAACAGCAGAGACAGCAGCAACAACAACAGAAGCAGCAGTTCCATATACCTCAACCTCAACAGCAGCCGAAGAAATCATCAGTTCCACCAATCCCACCACTGTTCCTGAAGCAATTACCTCCTCCACCACCTTCACACATAGTACAACAATCTGCACATGAATACCCGCAACCATACACCAGCATATCCAAGCCAGTTAGCAGCTTACCTAAACTTCCAAACACCGGAGTATCTCCACAACCATACATGCCTATTAGTTATAATAATATTCCCGGGATGCCGGGGATACCGATGACCACACCAGCCGTATCTGTAGATGCCTATGGTGTTCCAATAATTGGACAGGGTTACAAGGTTGGGATGGAAAACAACGCTAAGAATACGTTGTATGCGTTACTAGGGCAACACAGATTGACCCCGATATACAAGAATGCAAAAGCAGGCAATGAGTTCCAGGTTTCAGTGGTTGTTAACGAACAAACCATTGGTGTTGGATATGACACGAACAAGAGGTTTGCCAGTCAGAAGGCTGCGATGAGCGCTCTTGGGAATGATTCTGCTTTGAAGGCATTAGGAATTGAAATTGAGAAGCTGGTGGTGTGAAGGGAGTGACAGTGAAAAGTGAAAACCCTTGGAGAGAGAAAGAAGAGAAAGTGAAGCGAATAATGTATAGACTAACAAGAAGAATAATGCTACCATAGCTCTATCCATTGCTGCAAATTTATTGAAGCTAGGGTCGCCAAAGTATTGGAGACTAACATGGACTTAGGAACGCTTACAATGAGGAGAGGATGATTGGATGGAGAAATTGCACGAAAATTAGAGGAGAACAGCAATAGACTTTGGAGTGTGCAACTTGGTGCAAGACTTTGAGACTCTAGATCAAGACCCAATAAATGTTGCCACCTACGGAGGATGGACGGAAACACCTTAGCTCCTTCCAACTTAGCCACTCACTACATTACTAAATTCGTCCTAATAAATAGCTGCAAAAAAACACTGTAGACCCTGATCTCAGCACTAATAACCACTATATTTGCTGGAGAACACCGAGGATTCGTAGCTCAACTATCGGCTGTCAATCTTCGTCCCTCTTGGACGCGTGCCCTCCCTCTTCCACCCTCTCATGTCCCCATCACTGTCTATCCTCACGAGTGTCGTCCCCTTGGTGCTAGAAAGAAAAACTGCCGCAAATCGACCAATCAAACGGATCCAAAAAATCGCTCCTTCCGACATTCACCGGTTTGAAAAAAACTTATAAATGAAAATCTTTTTAAGTCGTTTGGGTTAATTTGAAACACCTTCTCTTCTTCAACGTATACGTATATTCAAATAGACAAGATGGCTGCTACTACTCCAAAGTTACCACAATTCACCGTCAAGGACTACGCTTCCTTCGCCCTTGCAGGTGCTATGGGATGTGGTATTACCCACGGTGCCATGACTCCTATTGATGTTGTCAAGACCAGTATTCAATTAGAACCAACCGTCTACAACAAGGGTATGGTAGGTACTTTCAGACAAATCATCAATGCCAAGGGTGCCGGTGCTCTTTTGACCGGTTTGGGACCAACCATCTTGGGTTACTCCATGCAAGGTGCCTTCAAGTTCGGTGGATACGAATTGTTCAAGACCACCTTCATTGAACAATTAGGATTTGACACCGCCAAGAAGTACAAGAACTCTGTTTACATTGGATCTGCTGCCTTAGCCGAATTCTTTGCCGATATTGCCTTATGTCCATTGGAAGCCACTAGAATTAGATTGGTTTCCCAACCAACCTTCGCCAACGGTTTAGTTGGTGGTTTCGCCAGAATCCTCAAGGAAGAAGGTGCCGGATCTTTCTACTCTGGTTTCGCTCCAATCTTATTCAAGCAAATTCCTTACAACATCGCCAAGTTCTTGGTGTTCGAAAGAGCTGCTGAAGCCATCTTCTCTTACTCCCCAACTCCAAAGTCTGAAATGACCGGTGCTGCTTTAACCAGTGTCAACTTGGGTGCCGGTGTTATTGCCGGTTGTGCTGCTGCCATTGTTTCTCAACCAGCCGATACTTTATTATCCAAGGTTAACAAGACCAAGAAGGCCCCAGGTCAATCCACCATTGCTTTGTTGGCTCAATTAGCTGGTCAACTTGGTGTCAGAGGTTCTTTCACCGGTTTAACCACCAGATTGGTTATGGTTGGTACCTTGACCTCATTGCAATTCACCATTTACGGTTCTTTAAAGAATGCTTTGGGATGTCCACCAGGTGCTGAATTGTAAGTATATATATATATCTTTTAATTTATAAATATAATATTAGGGATGTAGTATGGATACTTAGCAATCACCGCTTTGATCTCATTTGAAATGTTTCTTGCTGAGACTGTTTCCGATCGCTAACCAAGCCATTCACTCTCTCATACTCTTTCCTTGAACCTCCGAATGCTACAACTGATCATCTATACACTATCCTACAGTAAGACTTCCCACCCCCTTCCCCAGTGGCCTTGTTGATAAACCTGCGTATGTGATGTAATTCCCAACAAGAAAATGTCGACGACATCGCATCGCAAATGAAATTCTTGTTTCCATCCCAGAGGCACAGCCATGGAAGGGTCACCATGATGATGGTTCGGGGTCAGCTTGCTCAAGGGTATACGGTCATTTGCGCCATTTACCGGCCACTTACGAAATCATAATTGTCAACTCCTTGCTTGTTCCTCATTGATTTTTAACAACTTTCCGTGGATTCTTTTCGATCCTTCCATAATTTTTCACTAAACATCCAATGTCGAGATTGTGAAGTTGGAGAAAGACTCCTTAAAGATCAGTCTCGTACATCCAGAAATTTTCCTCTCGAGCCTGGCTCAATAGTCTGCATAACTAGCATGTCTTTTTTCTATCTTCTACTCGACTTCCCCAATTATCTTCACAACCACTGTTTTGTACAGACTCCACAGCCGATTTGTGTAACACATAAACTGGACGATTGCTGTCTGGAATAAGCACTGCTCTAACTGGAATATTTCTTTTTGCTTAATGGTACTCCTAAGTAACTCCATGCCCAATAATGAACAGCTTCTATTACCCTCACTGGTCATTCTGTTGCACTCAACTGCGGACAAGGGCCATGTCCAACTGGTAAGGGTTCACTAAGACGCATCATGACGCACGCCTAAAGTGATTCTTATTTTGCGACACTATCGAAATGAATGTGACACTCCTATCAAATGCTTTTGGGAACATGCAACCACTTAGAGATGAAGACGCCATTATCGTTCAGTATAAATAGCCAGAATTATCATCACTTTGAGAAGATTTGAAAACGGTTTAGGTCAGTTATTTTCTAAATTGCTTCATGAATAGTTATATCTATCAATCAGCAACCTATCCCCAAAATGACAATTTTTGCAACCATTTTACCGTTCCTATTCTTGGTCAACTTCTTAGAAGCCCTCCCAGTCGTCGCTAAGCGTGCCTTGTTGCCCACTTCCCCAGTTTTCTCCTTAGTGGCCCAACATAGAGGATCTACTTTCAAATACAACTTGGTTAAGTTCGATGGACTTGACTTGGTCTTGAATGCTGACGAAAATATCTTCTTTGGTAGAATCAAGGGCAATAGTGGTTACACCTTGAATATTCCTTTCGGTAACTATACCACCAATGCTACAAATCCTCCAACAAGCAATATCATTACTTCTGGAAACAGAACCTTGGTTCCCCCACTCCCAACTTCGGTGTTTGTTGACTCAAACCAAATGTTGACTGTTGCTTCCAACAACACTGCCAGCCCTGGTTTCGGAATTGTTAACTCCTTGCTAACATACAGAAACTCCAACCAGTTCTTGGCTTGTCCTTATTATCCTTCGAAGTCAACTGCTTCGAAATACTATAATTCAACATTTTCGTCCAACTCGACTCGCCATTCCAACTCAACTTACTCCAATTATTCCCTCCCTTACCACTTATACTTTAGAGGTGACAAAAACTCTACCAAATGTCCTGCTGGAGCTCGTGGTTACGACGTGACATTGTTGGTTCAAGTTTCTGAGACTGTCAATTACGCTCCAACTCCACGTAAGCGATTCTACTTCTTCTAAGTCATTTTGATTGGCCAACTTTAAATTGCTAGTTACTTTGTATTAAGTTTACCACGCTGCCCTAGAAAGACTAAGCCCTCAAGTCTATTCTGACTTTACTATCCCTAGAAAGACTCGATTCTTTCTGTATTATTCCCCCAAATCATTCCGTTGCAATGAATTTGGACTTCCAACTAATATGTCATTCCTTGCATGCCCCTGGCGGGCCACAAGAGCTCTGCTCTTTAGAAATATATCTTCTAGATCGTTTTTGCTGAATTTATAGTATAATACAGTACACCTAGAAAACATGTAAAGTGAAAAGAGCATCTGAGATGATCTTCAAGAGATATCTGAAGTAGAAATCAAAAGGTTGTAACCGAATTGATCTAGAACTCTGTACTCTATTGGCAAGTGCTTTGGCCACCTTTCCATTACTGCTGTCAATCCACCATGCCAGTTTAGTTTTTTGCAGCCATACTGGGCACCAGTGGGAATGGTACGAACAGCAGTAAACGAAGTGTAATCACATTCCTAGTGAGAGCCATTAAGGTGGTTCAAATAGCACTGGAAGAATGTATTTAGTTTACAAACTAATGCTGGCTTACGATAAGTAGGCTTGATATGCCTTTACCCATTAGAACTTCGATGCCACTACGGAATAATCCCCCATCCATTTACTTCAAAATAAGAAAGCATTCTTGCAAATACCAAACGATACAGATTTCATTTCCAATGCCTAAATACGCCTAAATACTCCCCCACAATATACTCCACATCTCCTCTATTTTGACATATACCATCACTATATCTCCCCATACCTCCAATACCACCCACGTGACTGAGATGAGGTCTCGAATTTTTTAAACAATTTCAGAAAAAATTCCCTACCAAGGCCTACCAAGGACAACACCAGGGAAGATGTCTAAAGTGATCAAGTCCAATGAATTTGTAAGGGGATCTGACTCTGAGTCCGATGAAGAAGATTACCAATACCAGCCGCCGAAGAATTTTCAAAAACTCAGCGGTTCTGCAAAGTTCCCCAAGATGGGAGACAACAAAGAGATCTGGTTGATCAAAGTACCTAAGGGATTTCCAGTTAATGAATTGAAGACGCTTCCCGTGTCGTTCACATCTAATTCCATTCTGAATGGGCCATCGTCGTTTAAAATAGAACAAAATCATAAAAAGAAGAGTTACCAGGTTAATGAAGAGCATTTGACTTCAGCTTCCGAGTCCAACAACCGTAAGTACTCTGTTTTTGTCAAGCAGAATGAAGCCTTCAAAGACCTTGGGAAGAATGGTGAAATATCCCGCTTTTACAATATCCGTGAAACCTTCAAGATCCCAGAGATCGACCTTGATGTGGTTATCACTCCTCGTGAAGATGTTAAGAAGATCAGACAATTGAGAATGAGACACTTCCCATCTGGTTACACCGCAGAAGATTATGCTGAAGCCGATCCAAAGAACGTATCTGATTTGGAAGATGAAGCACCTATAGAAATCGAACCTTCTCTGACTAAGGACGACGATGGTAAGGTCATTAAGAAGGCCAAGACATCAGATCACAAGAAGGAGAAGAAGGAAAAGAAAGAGAAGAAGGAGAAGAAGCATAAGAAGGAGAAGAAGGAGAAGAGTGATTAGAATTTCTTAAAATCGACAATATTCCACACTCAATCCCATAGTCACATTCATTTGTGAGTTCGACCTCAACTATATATATCATCCATATATAATAAACTTGTACAATAAAGCCACCCTAAAGATCCCATTTCAGTAGTTGCAAAAAATCGAAGACGAGAATCGAAGCCAAAAAAAAATGGCGAATATCGAAATCTAAGAAGCATAATCCAAGAACAGCCCAAGAACAGCCTAAGATCTAATGGGTAATGCTAGTTCGAAGCCCAGAAAGCTAAGCAAGGTTGTCACTGATATTGCTTCCAAGCAAATAAACAGATCCTCGAACGTGAACCAGTTGCCTTCGAAGAGCTTGAAAGAGAGATTCGAACAATCTGGTCAACAGCAAGTTCAAATCAAAGAAGAACAACCAAGCCAAGATGCCACCTCCCAAGAAACAAGTGTAGATAAATTCAACCCTGATTTCTTGAAGAATAAACTACAGAAGAAAGATCTTCCGGAAGGTAAAGATGGCTTCGATCCAGATGATTTGGCCTACTCTGACCAATTCATGAAATCTATTAATAATTTGGGCAAGCAAATTCACTCACACTCCGTGCCAGGCAGATCCACAGAATCCCTTGCCTTAAGGCAACTAAAGTTTCGCAAAGAATTATTTGCTAAAGGGCAAGCAGAAGCAGACGTCAGTGATAAGACTGTAGTGTCACCAAGTGTGTTAACCTCAATCTTGAAGGATTTGAAGGATCCAAGAATATCGAATCAAATGATCGCGAAAGAGTACCAGTTGAACGATAAGTTCCTAGCTGAGCTAGGACAAAGGTTTAAGGTGGCCAACAACATTGTTATCTTTGAAGAAAAGCTTAAAGAAGGTGAAATAGGCCATAGAATAGTGGCTCCGAACAGTATGGCATCTCATGGCGAAGATGACGATTACGGGGATGCTGCAAACCTGGAGAGAATGAGAAAATTGAAGGGTAGAATCAGCATGGATGATTAGGAAGCAAGTTGGGACAAACCCCACTGCCTTGGTGTACTGGAGTGAACAATTGTATATAGTATTTAAATTGGTAATGCCGTTGTACATCGTATGTTATATCGAGCTGTGTCGAGTTGTATGGCATATTAGATGACATACTGTATGTATTTCTTGATGTCTACTAGTATGTCTACTAGAATGTCTACTGGCGTATCCGCTTGTATATGTGTATGCCTACTTGTATGTCATATGCTTACCACATCAATTAGTGTCAAATTTTGTAGATGGTAGTAAATGTCGCGATTGTTCACATACAAATCCGAAATGTGGAGATCCTCCGTAATAATGAAACAAAGACTCCAACAATCACTTCAATTGAACCACATAATGAGCTCTGTGCTATCTAAATACACATCCTGTGATATCTCCGACTCGATTCAACAACATGGTCAAAAAGACGGAGGATTCGTTCCTAATTTGACCATCCAATCGCCAGTAATTGGCTCGACGTCTGCTGCTGGACCAGCATACACTGTGCTTTATGCCCCCAAGAGTGATCCAAGACCAACCGTCTCTCAGTCGTACATTGATGAAGTCCCAAAGGATAGTATCATTGTTATTGGGTTAACTTTGGATTTGCAATTAGCTGGTGCTCCGTATACTAGAGTTAATAATGCAATGTATGGTGGTTTAATGTCTACTAGAGCAAAGTACAGAGGAGCTAAGGGGTCTGTTATTTTGGGCCGAATTAGAGATTTGGATGAACATAACGAGTTGGAATATCCTGTCTGGTCATATGGAGTTGGAACTAGTGCTCCAGGGCCTTTGTTAAAGGTCGTTGGCATTAACGTACCATTGCATGTGAAGGTTCACGGAATCGAACAAGAAAATGTGATAACCGTAAACCCTGGTGATTATATTATTGCTGATAAGAACGGGGTTGTTAGGCTAGCTGATGATGACAAACTTGCTAGTATTTTGGAGTATATTCCAAAGAGGGTATCTGCTGATGAGAATGTGAGTAATGACATCAAGAGAGGGAAGGGAGCCACCGAGCTGCAGAAGTTTTGGAGAGGCAAGATTTAGATGTATTTTGAGTATTGAAGAGTCGTAATCAATACCTTAGTAGAAGGACCACCCCTTACATTGATTTTTTTAAGTGTAATATGTAGTTGTTTTTATACCAAGTTTGTTTTCGCCACGGATAAACAAGCAAAGTTAGACCTCAACAAGACTTCCTTACATGGCCGAGTAGATCTTGAATTCCCTTTCGTCGTTTTCCCTTTGTAATGGGGAACGCAAAAGAGTGCAAGTATGAGCTGTTTACGCTCTTGGGTTTGCCATTAATGATCTGAACGTTGATTGATCTTAGTACTTTGCATTTGTATGTTAGAATTCAAGCGAACGATAGTTTGGGAGACTATTATAAAGAATTCATGTGAGTGAGCTTTAGTATTGCCAGGTGTCAGCATTGAAAGTCGGAAAGCATAATGAACCATTGATATCAATGAATACCAAATGCCAACAATAAATCAGTACCACCAACATCTCAAATGCAACAAGAACCATACGAACTCCCAAACTCAAACAACCAGAATTTGTAATACGATAGTACCGCTTCAGCATAGATCCCTTCGTCTGTTGCTCCTCTCTCATCACCTTTCACCCCAGTCGCTCCTACCCCATACCTGTTGTAAATGTCGTAATACCTCCACACTGGCCATGCCAGCCAACCAACTCTCATGCTGGAAATTGCCCTACTCTCTGCAATATTAACAGCTCCTAGCGTCTCCCATTCATTGACTCCCAACCGCTAATATCATAGCCAAACCAATTCGTAATTGTTGGATACCCCATACAATCGTCAGTGACTTTCGCTCTTAATTTTCTTTTTGGTTTTGCTCCGTTCAAATCAATTGGAAACAATACTTCTTTATCGACCATGGCACTAGAAAGCAACGGAGAACATACTAGGAGTAACACGATGGTTGATGTAAATACTGTGGCACCAAGTTCATTGTATGGCAACGAAGATTTGAGTATTTCACTCATTGGCAATAAGGACCTCAAGTTTAAACTACTTGGAGATAGCAAGTTCATCAACCAGTTGATCAAGGGTTTTGCAGTACAGGTTAAACAAGTCACAAGTGGTGGCCATGCTGGACTTTCCGCGACTTCTGTAACTTCTGCAACTTCTTCGAAGGATAGTAATGGAGTCCTGTCTGACTCATCAATCGCTTCCTTGGAAAAATCGACCCTAGTACTTAAGACTCTATGTCTATTTGCTACTAAGATAAACATTGATAAGCATAGCAATATCCTCCACACCCTCAAATGCTTCCATGAAATAATCAGTCCAATACTTGATTTGTTCCAATACTACACCATATCTGATAGACAAGAGTTGCATAATGTTGTGAGTTATTCAATCGATACTCTCTTGAACTTGTGCAATACTAGAAATTATACAGTGGACATTAATTCAGACAACCTATGCCAATTTGTTATTTCCTTACTTGCGATTCCCGATGATCCACTCCTTGTGAAAGTTCTATATTTGATCCCATTGCTTTTACTGTGTTCAACATTGAATACACAATTTTTGGTGACACTTATAACTGCTTTACTCAATCGATTATCTACTATTTGTGATTCCATTATCAATTCACATTTACCTCATTGCAACAATGATATGTTGTATGACTTGGCTTTCAATAGTGAGCACTTGCCTAATGTTGAGTTGAATCATACCATCATGTCTGATACTGTCAATATTCAATTATTGACCCAATTGGTGATAAGTACGGCCCAGATCTTTTCGTACCTGAAAGAAACCAATCGTCATATCTTTGTGAATGCAGATTCGAAATCCAATCCTAAACGAAGCACTACTAACAATAGTGTCATCATCCCAGATCATGTTTATCTTTCACTCCAATTATTATTGAAGTATGATCATAAATTATTGAGCCTTGGTTGTTTGAACTTGATCAGTTTCCATTTGACTTATTTGAAGTATACTTCGAAAACTGTGAGCGATGAGCTAATCTATAACAACTACAAGAAACTATTCCCTCATATTATATCCATGCTACAGCTACAAAGTTGTTTGGATACAGCAGGACTGGACGATAACGAAGACGATGATACTTATGGAAAGAAATATGCACCTTTACCAATTTATTTATCTTCCCCAGGTGGGATTTTGATAAATATGTGCTCCCAATATCCTTTAGTAAGTGAAAAGATTAGAGATACAAATCTTGACCTCAAGATTATAAACAAAATCGAAGAACTATTCAAATCAAGCACACTACTTAAGGGGTTGACAAATTTGAAAAAATCAGCGACGAGCAACAAGACTTTAGTTGATTTTACCGTGTTGTCAAATAATAATAACAAACTGAGTAATGATGCTCTCAGTGAATTGGCAGACTTGATATACTTATTAAGTATTTACGGAAGCACAAATGAAAATTGGAGAGCTCGAATCACGAATATGTCGCTGGAAGATTCGAAAATCAACTTGGTGCTCTCCCAATTAATATTTGAGCTTATGGACAATTATCACTTCCTCTTGCAACAATGGGAATTGGTTTACAGGTTGATCCGGTCTAGGCAGAGAAATATTTCTAGACAAACGTTATTGCCTCAAGATCTAGGTAAAAACTTGGGAATTATCATCTCATTATTGGATTCTCCACTATACATGAATGCGTTATATTTGACAAGATCATTATCTCGATCATTAAGTGCTCTTCGCACGTTCTTCGTTGAATGTAACGCATTACGAAGCTTTAGTACCAGGGATGTAACTGTGGCTAACTTAGATTCCAGTGGAACCTCCGTTAACGGCATCGGTTCTGCAAAATCTTCAAATGGCCTTGTGACAAGCTTCTTAAAGATCTTAAAAATATTTGGTGGCTTCGAAAGAACTTTAGGCTTTCTCCAGAAAGTAGTTAAAACGCCAATCCAGTTTAAAAATCAAATGGTTAATAAGTCGACCTTAACGGGTATTCTCGCCAACTTCATATTAGATTTCAGCTCGTTCAGATACAGCATTCTTCATTGTGATAATTTCTTACAGAGCTTATCTGCAATTTATAAAAAAGCAGATATTGAGAATCAACTCATTTCTCAAGAAGCTAAACATCAAATGCATATGACTCAGTTGAATGTGATGCAAGTTATTAAGAACTATATGTTTAATGAAACGAATGAAAACAAGAGTGAAATCTTGGATTTCTTTCCCTTGGTTTCTATATTGGAGAATACGTTTTACGGATTTGAAATTAACGAAGATTCAGACGAATTCTTCAGCTTTATAAAGTTGCAAAAAAAGTTGGTTAGTTTTGATATTTTAAGAAACTTTACAGCGGGTTCTCCGCAGTTTGCAAAGAGATTAGTACAAATTTATGAGTCTTGCTGGGATTACTATCGGGAGTATGATTTACCTCCCAAATGGTTCGATTACGTGATTAAAACGTTGACTAACTTTAGAATCTTCAAAGCAGATGAAAGTGGGAAGATACATGAAGAACCTACAAACTTGGTTTCGATGATCATGAATGAAGATTACGTCAAATTGGTTACATCAATAAATTACATTGAAGACCACAAGTATATCACCGTTAACAAAATCGATCGAGAATGGTTTCCTCACGATAAGCTATTGAACGTGTGGATTGATATCTTGGAATTGAACCCCGATGATATCGATAGTGGAGAGCAGCCAATTTTTCCTATATCAGGTACTAATTCTAAGGTCAGCGAAAGCTCTAGGGTATCCAAAGAAAAGATGATCTTCAGGAATAACTTGAATGAGATCAAGTTATCAATTATTTGGGTTCTTATCAATTTGACATGGAAATCGTCTACTTTTGGTTTCACGGTGAATCAAGAGGTTGATTATAGCTTATTTGAAACCCTTGGCGAAAGAACTCAGAGGTTAATTGATGAACGAAATGATGACGAGAGCGAAGAATCAAGTTCTGAAGACCAAATGTCTGTTGTTGATCGTGCGACGTACTTGAAAGAGTTTGGATTTCCCGGAATATTAGGGAAGTTGATTGAGCAATACTCTGAACAACCTGTTGGCATCATACCCGATCTGACTGGAGTGAAGAAAGAAAATGAAAAGAAAGCTGATGGTATTCTCAAGAGGTTTGACATACAAAATAGCTACGACCTATTAGAGAAGTTAAAAATTGCACACAATCAGATTTCCGGGCTAGTTAAGAATGGTGCCAGATCTTCTCTACTGATTCGCGTTGGAGAGAGAGGACTCCTGGGGAGGTTGGCACTGAGTATTGACCGTGGTAATTATCTTGCTAGTTTAGGAACAACCACTGAAGGAACCACTACTACCACAAGAAGTAACCTAGGCAATACAACATCGCCTTTTGAAGGACGATCTAGTGTTGTTAGGGCAGTTGCAAGGGCAAGAAGAAGTAGTGCCGAGGCTGCAGGGCCTTCTGCTGAAGTGAGTGCTTCACTGGGTACAACAAATACAAGATATTCTGGCGATATAAACAGAGGAGGGGAAGGATTTGGATACGATTCACTCGATGAGCTTGATGAGGACGATGAGATGGAAGTCGAAGAACATTCTTCTAGACCTGGAATTCAAGGTTTACCAGAGACGCATGATGATTATGATGAACACGATGAATTTTGGATTGCATGAGGAATGGACTAGACCGTTTGGTTTTGGTTATGATGGAAAAAAGTATAAAGAGTATGCACTCAAAAGATGAAAAGTGAGAAGACTAACGCACTCAAAATCGGAGAACGCTCCAACGGTATACGTTTTGGTCTGTGTTTACTATTAGACAGATCAACATATGCATATACATGCAACGCCAGGGTGATTTGAAGTATAACTATATACACAAAGTAAAAATCGCCCTTGACCTCCTGTTCAAAATTTCATTTGAGTGGTGCTGCCAATGCCCATGTCAATTTGATAACGACGATTAACGTTGGGCAAGAAACAAAACAAAAAAAATATGCTCACGTCATTGTTTTGTGGCTGTACGGGAAACTTGTGGATGGCACAAATGGCTTATTAAGGATCTTGACCAGACACAGTGCACCTATCTTTGGAGGAGGCTATTGTACGTAACGTTTCTTTTGAGGAATTCGTCCATGAAATAAGAGAGACTCTAAGCCTTTGGATAACGTAACAGCACAGGTGTTAACCCGAAAGTCAATAGCAAAAAGGGTAATTCAGCTCGTAGGAGAGGACGATTGTCGTCCCGCAAGAAAAGATCTTACATCTAACGGTTTCTGATTGACGGAATCCACAAAGAGTATGGTGGCCAAATTAGTCTCTTGGCATTTGAGTATTTGGTCTTTAGAAATTTAGAGTTAGGTGCTGAGATTATGATTTCTTTTCCTTCGTGCAATGACATACTTAGATATGCCTTATTCGCTGGACACCATCTGAAGGGAATTTATTTACACTGCTCTCCCATATATTTTTCATCTGTCATGTTAATTGCACTCAATTAATATCCTAATTTGTGCGACTTTCTTTCTTTTAAGATTTGATTGGGAAACTTTTAGACATAAAATTTTCTTAAGTGTCCAGGAAACAGATTGAATCAACTAAATACTACTTAATCGGAGTAACTTGATACGATAGAGCCTATAATTCAAGGAAGAAGAGTCGATTAATTAATAAAAAAAGATTATTCCAGGAGAAACGAAGCGAATTGCAGTATCCCTTCGTATCCAATAATATCGTCAAAAGGCTAACTTCGCTCCTTGTACATTTTCCCCCCCTCCTCCTCCTCCTCCTCCTCCTCCTCCTCATCCTCCTCATCCTCCCTGGCCGTTACCAAAGCGTATAGGCCATAATGACATCTATGGAAGCCACCGAATCAAGTATACAATCACTCAATGATATATCTTTGGAAGAATTAGCCAAAAGACAACAACAGCAGAATATCTACGTTAACCCTCCGATCCTAGAGTCAAACAATCAAGACAATAATAACACTAATATTAGGAATGGAGATGAAGATTCAAATACAGATAATAACAACCAGGTCTGCAAATCAAGACACGCACACCGTGACACAACAACAAAGGGCAAATACACATTGAATGACTTCCAGATATTAAGAACTCTTGGTACTGGCTCGTTTGGACGAGTCCATTTAGCAAGATCCATCCACAATGGAAGATTCTACGCAATGAAAACTTTGAAGAAAGAAAGAGTGGTTAATATGAAACAAGTGGAGCATACAAACGATGAGCGTAGAATGTTGAAGTTGGCTCAACATCCATTCATAATTAGGATGTGGGGTACCTTTCAAGATTGCAATAACTTGTTCATGATCATGGATTACATAGAAGGAGGAGAATTGTTTTCATTATTAAGAAAATCACAACGATTCCCGACCCCGGTTGCGAAGTTCTATGCTGCAGAAGTGTTCTTAGCTATTGAGTACTTGCATTCGTTGGACATAATATACCGTGATTTAAAACCAGAGAACATATTGCTCGACAAGAATGGCCATATCAAGTTGACTGATTTTGGTTTTGCAAAAGAAGTCAGTGATGTTACCTTCACTTTGTGCGGTACTCCGGATTATATTGCACCTGAAGTAGTGGCAACCAGACCATATAATAAGTCCGTGGATTGGTGGTCGTTTGGAATCCTTATCTTTGAAATGTTGACAGGATATACTCCATTCTATGATTCGACGCCAATTAAGACCTATGAAAACATCTTGAACGGAGTGATAACGTACCCTGACTATTTACCCCCAGTTATCTTGGACTTGTTGCAGAAACTTATTGTTAAAGATTTGACCCAAAGACTAGGTAACTTACAAGGTGGTTCCAACGATGTAAAGAACCACCCTTGGTTCAAGGAAGTTATATGGGAAAGATTATTGTCTAGAGATATTGAAACGCCGTATGAACCTCCAATCACTTCAGGTGTTGGTGACACTTCTCAATTTGACAGATACCCAGAAGATAACAACTTGGACTACGGTATAAGTGGTGTTGAAGATGTCTACGGGAACATGTTCAATGATTTTTGATCATCATATCACTGTAAAAGAGAAAAAATGGGGAGTGCCTTGGCTCAACAATAGAACAACAAACAGACACATTCAGAAGAATCAGTACTGTCCCCTTGCCTTCAGTTCTTCGTTTTAACTATTTCCAAGATTATAGACTTGTATAATAGTATTGTTTATAATAGTGTATCTATGTACTTTCTACAGACAAATCTCAACACATGTCATCCAGTCACTTTTTAAGAATTCTGAAATGCTGAGACGGCTCTCAGGTGCCACGTCAAGTAACTTGTAAATGATCCATCTTCTCAACTCACTCAAGTCATCTAATTCTTCGTGATTACTCTCTGAGTTATGAGGATCCATAAACATTTGTTCAAGAGGTTTAAAGGATCCTGGACGCTTCACTAGCCACTCCTTTGTTGAGGAATCGTATTCCGAAATCATCCTGGTTTTAACAAATTCATTAAAGACCTTATCCTTATATTTCACGAACTTAGTCTCTGTTGTGTGCCAAAGGTACCCCGAAGGATACTCTTCATGAGAATCATTTTCATTATAGGAAATTCCTGTGTAATAATGCTTTCTGATATTGAATAAAATTAGAATTACAACTCCTAATGCCCACACATCCTTCTTGATTAAAGAATATGGTTTGGGGTGGAACTCCTCGGGGCACATGTAGGGCTCAGAACCAAGACGTCCATCTTCATATAATTGTTCTTTCAGATCGAATCTAGTTCTGACAACATTTGATTTTCCAAAATCGGAAACCTTCAATACCATTCCGCCATGACGAGCTGATGCGTCGCCGGTATAAGTTATTAATATATTTTCTAATTTCAAGTCACAGTGGGCTACACCATGATTATGCATATAATTGACACCCTTAGCGATTTGCTTGATGAGGCAGTCAACCTGGTCTAAACACATTCTATCAGTCAGGTGGTTAGTAGTAATGTAAGTGAATAGGTCTCCACCAGAAGTACACTCCATTACTTGACTGAACTTGATGCTCTCAGATGACGTGGATGGGAATGTGGCCATAAAATCCACTGTCTTCACGATGTTCTTATGATGCAAGCTGAAAGAGATAATGAATTCGGACAACACTCGTTCGATATAGATAGTATTGGCTTCTGCGGAAGTTCTTTTACTCAACTCTTTAACAGCAAAGATCTTTTTGGAACAACTTGCGACGCCCTTTTCGGAGGACGAATCTATAATTTTAATAACCCCATACGCTCCTCTTCCGATGATTTCCTTTACAACTCCATACTTTTCGAATAAAGTGTTATGTTTTCCCACGCATTCTGCTTGGGAATTCGTTTGTAGTATTCGAAGTAGCTTCGTCTTTAGGTTATTGATTAGTTCGATTTGTTCTTGGCCTATTATCGATACGTAAGTATCTTTGTTATCTAAGCGAGTGATATTGCCATTCATTACGGAAAAGGTATGTTTCAGTTCTTCATTAGCAGCAGCTCTTAGCTGGTCAGTATTTGAAACAAGGGATCCCATACCACAGTAACCCATTATGGTCGATAGCTGAGAAGTTGAGTGAGTCAATAACAATTTTGCACGAAGTTTTATGGCATGAGTGTGAATTTCATATTCAGAGTCCGAGTCATCGGAGTAGTCTTCATTATTTGAAGAAACATCGGACTCGTCGTCATCATCTTCATCATCTTCATCTTCTAGCACTGTCTCTGTTATAGTACTAACCTTCTTCTTCAAATCAAGGACCAGTTCGATATTTTCTTTATCATTCAAGCTGGTGATCAGTTTGTTTCTCTTAAACATTGATTTCAAGTTTACTCTAGATGTAGATGGCGACAACGGTAGTGCTTGCTTCGAATCGTTGATCGAGGATGATATTGATATCGAGGACTTAATCGAGGTGATTGAATTGGACCTCGAGGCATATTTGGATGGTGGAGTTTTCACTTGAGAAGATAGGGATGTGTTTGACTTAATGCCGTTCAAAACAGGATTATCTAGATCAGAATGCGATGGCTTTGCCGCAAGTTTAGGATGTTTGTCCACCTGAGGATTCTGCTGTTTGAGTTTGTCCTTGGAACTTCGAAACAATGGCATTAGCTTAGGGGGATGGGGAAGGTAGTTTCGAGATTGATGATTAATTATTTTTCTGAATCACATTGAAATTTGATCGCAATTAAAATTGGAATGAGCGGGGACGAACGAACGCGACATTTTGGACTGCAAAAAATAGAACGGGGGAGAGAGGTTCAGGGAAGAGTAGTTGCGGGAGTAAGGAGTTGAAGGGTGGGTTAGAAGTGGTTGATGGTGGGTTAAAAGTGGTTGATGGTGGGTTAAAAGTGGTTTGAGAGGGTTGGGGGTGCTACTAGGGGAATTTTTGTTGGTTTTGACAGATTTAGGAGGAAATTTGTGGTAATAGTTTGGATGTAGAAATTGCAGTGAGTTTAGTGAAGGGAAGGTGTTATTAGACACAAGATAGTATTATTGAGGGTGGTTGCGTAGTCCACACTATTATATTTATATTACGTTCTTCCGTGTCCAATTCTTGTCCTTACTTCCTCCCTAAAGTCGCAAGGGATATCTTTGGTTGAGTTATACCTAACCAAAAGTGTTAATATACTTAGAGGATAAGGTTTGGAGTTTTGCACAAAACACTGTGAGGGACGAAGGTAGTGAGGGACGAAGGTAGTGAGGGACGAAGGTAGTGAGGGACGAAGGTAGTGAGGGACGAAGGTAGTGAGGGACGAAGGTAGTGAGGGACGAAGGTAGTGAGGGACAAGGGTAGAGAGGGACAAGGGTAGAGAGGGACAAGGGTAGTGAGGGACAAGGGTAGTGAGGGACAAGGGTAGTGAGGGACAAGGGTAGTGAGGGACAAGGGTAGTGAGGGACAAGGGTAGTGAGGGACAAGGGTAGTGAGGGACAAGGGTAGTGAAGTGGTTGCGTTGTACGTGGGTGGTGAAAGACAATACTGCCAGACAGTGCAAAAGCATACATTTTATGTCTTGCAATGGCGGGGTCTTCCAATCGCAGGCGATCTGACCAGATGAGCAATGGCCTTCGAGGAGACAAGTAGTAGAAGAGCAGGCCAAAAGCAAGGAACCTCACCATGTATCTCTCCCACTACTCTTGTCCTCTTTGCACGTTCTTTCAGTGACAAGAAGCAACGCACTTGACATGCAAATATGGGTGCAAATTCCAGACGTCTTCTTCTATGGAAAACGCTTCAAACGTAGACGCATGGTCTCTGAGTATGACTCTATGTAATTGTTTCATCTGTTTGTCTTAATTATGGTTTATTGTGCCTAAACTTCATCAAATGTAATTGGAGGAGGTGCTGAAGTTGGTCTGCTTCGCTGTAGTGTTTCTCAAGTGGTGGTGGTAGTACTGATTGTCACCATTACCACCACTACCACCATTACCACTACCACCACTACCACCACTACCACCACTACCACTACCACTACCACCACTACCACTACCACCACCACTACCACCACCACCACTACCACCACCACCACTACCACCACCACCACTACCACCACCACTACCACCACTACCACCACTACCACCACTACCACACACAATCACAATCACACCACTACCCCCCTCCAAACCCAAAGCATTAACCCACATGCGTCCCCAAATATCCCACAAACAAATAGACGAATCCATACGAAGACGCGATTGACCACCTTTACCCCTTTATGAAACTACAGAACAATAAGACCTTCATGTAAACAAGGAACTAAATTGTAGTAGAGACGACCAGCATTGGTAATATTTATAAATATGTTGGATAGAGTGTCAGCTGTCTGTTGTCAGTTGGTCAGTGTCTCACAACGATCGTAACACTTGACACTGATTTGATACCGATTTGCTACGTGGAGTCGTGGTAGGTATGTTTGTCGTGTTTGCCTCGTATGTCTCTTAAATCGTCTCTCAAATCGTCTCCATACTAAATACTACATCGATACCCTTGTTCAGGTGTACTCGTTATGTTCACGGTGACACCAACTCTCTTTCCCTAATCCATCTCCATCCCTCCATCGTCCCTCTCCATCCCTCCATTGTCCCTCTCCATCCCTCCATCGTCCCTCTCCCACCTCCTTCACCCCTTAGTCTTCACCAATCCAAAAAAACACGTCTCTGCCTCAAAAAAAATTCAACGTCTCCCACCTCAAATCGATACTTCCAGTCATTGTGAAAAGAATTTATCTTTCTTCATCATTATCACTGAAGATTCTTTCCGTTTGAAAGCATTTGATTTCAAACGATCGTAGTCAAAACTCGAATCGCTAGAGTCTAATAGAACCGTCCTCTACTAACCTGCTCGACATACACGGGTTTCCTTAAGGTTCAAATTCCCTGCCCCAAAATTCATCCTCCACGTCCAGAAAATTTCGATCATAACAACAGCACTTGTGTTAAAAAAGTGTCAAGGCTTCAGGATCACGATACTAAGAAGTTGGATATCAATTGTTTGTGATTCGAGTCATTCTTAATATCTTTGCCATTGTCATTGTCCACTTACTTTCAAAACAATATGTCGTCCATTTACACTTCAGACATAAAGCATCATAGACGAGCTCCTCCTCCTCCATCTTCTTCAAGTAGTAATGGATCTTCCTCTAGTGCAAACACTAGTGGCATGAGTGGAGCGAGCGCAAATACAACATTGAGCACCATTGGAAGCATGAACAATAACAACAGCTCGACAACCCTCAGTGCGGGTAGCGGTGCCTCCAATGGTAGTAGCACTATTGCCAACATGAACAATATTGGTGTCGCTGGCACCATGGGAAGTGCCTTGAGTGCCATGGGTGGATCCGCTAATACAACCTCCTCCACCACGTCTCCGCTTCATAATCGTCTAAACATGAACACTATTAACTCGAATAACAACCTTAAAATGAATTCAAACAAACGTCATGCTGGCTGGGCTCATGTGAAAGATGATGGGATCTTCACCTCGTTCCGCTGGAATAAACGGTACATGGTCATCAACGATAAGACCCTTATATTCTACAAAAATGAACCAATTGCAAACTCAACGTCCACGGGGATAAACGAAACCCCAGATTTATCGTTCCCTTTGAACTTGATGAACAATATTCAAATCAAACCAAATTCAGGTCATTCTAAAACCTCCCAATCCTTTGAAATCGTCCCTAAGAATAACGGCAAATCCATTCTTATAAGCATTAAGTCTAATAATGACTTTTTGGATTGGTTGGATGTATTTACTACAAAGTGTCCCTTGATTCAAATCGGCAATCCTTCCTCGACTGGCTTCGGTAGTGTTGTTGGAGGCCCAAGTAATTTGAATTCACTGTCAACCTTGATTAACGGTAATGCGGGTGTTTCGAATCCAATCAATTTCACTCACAAAGTCCATGTTGGTTTCGATCCTGCTAGTGGTAACTTCACTGGTTTACCTGACACCTGGAAAAGTTTATTACAGCATTCCAAAATTACCAATGAAGATTGGAAGAAAGATCCTGTTGCGGTAATTGAAGTTTTAGAGTTCTATTCAGACATTAACGGGGGTTCTGCCCCTCTGACCCCCATTCATTCTCCAGCCGTGGGAATGAACTTGAATAACATGAATTCAGGTGGCCAATTCGGTAACCAAATGAAGAATTTAAATTTGCATGAATGGAGAAAGCATCCTTCAAAGAGCAGTGGGTTGAATGCTCAAAATTCGGGTTCGATGTATGGCTCATCAAATTCTGGTACAATCACCACTCAAGTACTTCAACAACCACTGCAAATTCATAATCAACTGGTATCTGGTCCTCTTTCCGCTCCTTTATCGGCTTCGTCCCAAACTTCTTTCAAACCCAGCAGAGCTGCTCCTAAACCACCTATCCCAAACCATTTATCGTCTCAAAAATCGCAATCTAATATATCTCCCTTGGGTAACTTGATGAACAAATCTGAAGATAGAATATCTGCCCCGATTCAGCAATCTCAATCTCAATCTCAACTGTCATCGCAATCACAATCACTGCAACAAAACTCACAACAGTATGCCAGTTCAGACTTGGTGCCAATTAGAAAAGCTCCTCCTCCTCCTCCTTCGCTGAGTACTAACAAAACAATTTCTGGAAATCTTAGCTCTAATAACACTGATCAATTTAATAAGAATGGTTCAAACATACCTACTGGTTTAGATATCCTCCCTTCAAACAATAACTATGGCCAGTCTGCACCAAAGCAGTCTCCGCCTACGGCACCTAGAAATAAGATTCATCCTGATTTAAAGATCCAGACAGGTGTGAATAATTATGCTAGTAATAACTATTCTCCTGGGAATTCTGCCAACTCCGATAAATTTATTAAACCTTTCGGTTTGACTGCAAAGAATCAACAGAACCAACAACATCAGCAGCAACATCAACACAACCAGTCTCAACAACAAGGTGTATATCAAAGTCAAAATCAAATTCCATCCTCGAAATCTACATTTACCGTGAAACCTCTCAATCTTGTTTCAAATGGTGGGGCCAGTGCCAACACAACTACAAAGTTGCAAGATGCTCCTATCAAGCCTCTCCAACCACGTCCTAAAGAAACTGGAGTAAGTACTCTTCCAATGGGCCCTGCACCTATTAAATCTGCCAAGCAGATCAAGAAAGAACGTGAAAAGTTGAATGATATGCAAGTCATAGCCAAGTTGAAAACTGTTGTGAATAGTAATGATCCTACACCATTATTCAAGATTATCGAAAAGGCTGGTCAAGGTGCTTCCGGTGCAGTGTATTTAGCTGAAGAGATCAAGAATAACAACCACAAAGTTGCCATCAAACAAATGGATTTAAATGTTCAACCTAGAAAAGAATTGATTATCAATGAAATTTTGGTTATGAAAGACTCTCAGCACAAGAATATTGTGAACTTCTTGGATTCATACTTGAGAGGCAACTCTGATTTGTGGGTTATCATGGAATACATGGAAGGTGGGTCATTAACCGAAGTCATTGAAAATAACGAATGTAAATTAAGTGAAAGACAAATTGCCACTATATGCTTTGAGACTTTAAAAGGGTTGCAGCATTTGCATAACAAGCACATTATTCATCGTGATATCAAATCAGATAACGTCTTACTTGATGCCAAGGGTAATGTTAAGATTACAGATTTTGGATTCTGTGCTAAATTGACTGATCAGAGAAATAAGAGAGCTACTATGGTTGGTACTCCTTACTGGATGGCTCCTGAAGTTGTTAAACAAAAGGAATATGATGAAAAGGTTGATGTGTGGTCGTTGGGTATTATGACCATAGAAATGATAGAAGGAGAACCACCTTATTTGAATGAAGAACCTTTAAAGGCACTTTACTTGATTGCTACTAATGGTACACCCAAGTTGAAGAAGCCTGAACTGTTGTCGAATTCAATTAAGAAGTTTTTGTCTATTTGTCTTTGTGTGGATGTTAGATACAGAGCCCTGACGGACGAATTACTTGAGCATTCGTTCATCCAGCATAAGTCAGGAAAAATTGAAGAATTAGCTCCTTTGTTAGAGTGGAAGAAGAATGGCACTGGCATCAACCACGATCAAGCCTCATCTGTTGATGATTAAGAAACATTGTTAATATATTTTGCCTCTTCTTAATCTTCTTTCCTTTTATGATTATTCATTTAATTCATTTGAGTAGAATACCAGTTGACTGGGAATCTTTAGAAATCTTGATGCTAAATTAATATATGTATCTATACAAAAAAGTAGAGGGTTTTGTCTATTTAGGCAAGCCTTTGTCGTTGATCAAGCTTTCTTCCGTCCTTTGAGGACCAACACCTATGCTAGTCAAGATGATCTTAGATACACCTTTGTACATTTCTGGGTCAAAGTCATTGATAGCCACGTCAACTAAATCCGAAGTCTTGGAGACTAACTTTTCCCAACCAGTGACCTTGCTAAAGTACTTGTAGATCAATCCTAAAACCTTAGCTTCGTTCGATTGGTCGTAGTAAATCACAGCATTGGGACCAGCATCGAAGGTGTAAGCAGCAATGATCTTTCCTTCCAATTCATTCAATCTATGGATCAATTTGATAACCTTCTTTGAGGTGTCGTTCAAATAAAAAATTGGAGGATAAGAATCTAAGCAAACGGCGTGGAATGAATTACTATCCTTCATTGTCAATTCACCAAAAGTTTCGAAATCTTTGTTCAAGATACTTTGCTTCATCTCCTCAAAACGTTTAGGAACTACTTCCTGGATTCTATGTTGGAATAAATCAGAAGTTGCGACAGTGGTTTGCATTCCTGTAGTTGATGGTGTGTCCTTTTTATCGTCACTTACAACCAAGATGGCTGCCTTCAAAGTTGGCCAGTGTGATAATGGGGCAACCTCTACGGCCTTAGAGTCCTCTCCATTTTCCAAAGAGCCCATTTCCCAAGAAACAAACCCCCCAAATAATGATCTACAAGCAGATCCAGAGCCCTTTCTTGCAATCTTTGACAATTCAGACATGTCTTGAGGCAACTCGTATAACTGAGCGATTGAGCTTACAAGAGCAGCAAACCCAGCAGCGCTGGAAGCCAACCCAGCAGCAGTTGGGAAATTGTTCTCAGAAACAATGTGTAAATGAAATTCAGATAACTTAGGCAAGCTTGAATCGTTGGCTTCTAATTCAGATCTCAATTTTCTCAAGTCGGCCAAGCAAGCCTTAGTTCTTGGAGATTCTAAAGATTCCAACTTACCATTTAACCACAATTGATCTTTCTCGAAATTAGAAGACACAGATGCAGTGGTCAAGGTTCTTAAATCGTCTTGAGATAAGGTAACCGAGATTGAAGAGTTCGTTGGTAAGTTTAAGGACTTATCACGTTTACCCCAATATTTCAAGGTCTACAGTGGTGTTAGTATAAGTTTGATAAATCTGAATTGCATGGCAATTGTACTTACAGCTATGTTGACTGGAGCAGTTGAAGAGGATGTGTATATGGACATTGTGGATGTTGGGCCAAGAAGAGTAATAGTGCCAGAATTTGAAGTTCGATTTTACGTTCGAATCGACGCGGCAGAATTTTTTGATCTCTCGTATAAATTTTCCATACGGGAGTGTGTTATTTGAGAATAGTTAGCACCTTTTCATAGTGATCTTTTGCGTAAGATTACCTCTAGTTAGGAATGAACCTAAATGTCACAGATTAAGTCTTTATCATATCTGCAAACTACACTATTGAATAATATTATTACAATTCATATATATAAGAAACAGATATGGGAAAAATCGATAAAAACGAAATGGGAGATTGTGGAAGATAGTGAAAGGAGTAATGAAGAAGGGAATTAAATAAAAAGGAGAAGCATATCCCGGTCAAGGTGAACAATTCAATTTGCTTGTAATAAAACACGAATATGAAAAAGGGTGATAAAGATACCAACGATGGGCGATTTTATTCGAAAAAGCGAAGAACTGAGTATCAACACTATCAATTAAAAACAACTCTCCACTCCAAATTTCAATATCTAAAAACTTTCGTTTGCAGTTCTTGATCTTTTTTTTGGGTGTGTGTGTGGGGGGAGGAGGGGGGTGGTTCATTTCGTTTGATATTTGCTTAATTCTTCTTGGTCCATTTCCATAATCTTGCCTTGCAATCACCAGAACCAGTGGCAAAGATGCCTTCAGTGCCCTGGGAGTTCAATGAAACGGCGACTGATATAACTGAATTGCGGTGCCCTTGTAACATTAATAATGGATTACCAGATAATTGATCCCAGAAGATAACACCACGGTCTTTTGAACCAGAAAGAATGTATTCGTTTTTAGGAGTCGAGCATACAGATAAGACAAAGTCTTTATGGCCAATATAGGTTACTTCACAACTTGATTTCTTACCTTGGGTGGCAGTATTACTTGCTGGATTTTGAGGTTCTTGCTTTCCTTCTAAGTTCCACAACTTTACGGTTCTATCCAAAGAACCAGAGGCAATTTGCTTACCGTTGATGGAGAAGGCAACAGAATACACAGAGTCTTCATGGCCATTACCATTTTCATTGCCAGAGTCCAATCTTTCAACAAGGAATCCTGTGGTGGAATCCCAAACTCTGACAGTTCTGTCAAGTGAACCAGCAGCAATTAAGCTACCATCAGGTGAAACAGCAACTGTGGTGACGCCATCCTCGATTGAAAGAGTAAGGGAGCATTGAGAGGATCTCAAGTCCCAGATTCTAACTGTTCTGTCTCCAGAACCAGAAACCAATCTATTTCCATCGGGGAAGAAATCTAAAGAATAAATATCTTGTTCATGACCACGCAAGATCTTGATGATTCTCTTCGTAGTTAAATCCCAAATTCTTATCAATTTGTCCTCAGCTCCTGTGGCTAATAATTTACCATCGGGAGAGAAACAAACTGACCTGATATAAAGATCACCATTGTCCGAAGAGGCAGCGGCTGCTGTTGCTGCTTCACTAGATTCTCCACCGGTGGCAGATGGATTTGAGCCAGCCGCGCCAATACCACCGTTCTTAGTGTCACCATTTACCTTTGCGGCAGCATCTGTAGAATTGTTATCGTCAATCAATTTTGCAACCAATTCACCAGTCTCAACGTTGAAAACTTGAGTAGTCTTATTACAACCAGTCGCAATGAACTTCCCATCCTTCGAGAAACGAACACAACAAACCACGGAAGAATGGTCCAAGGAATGGATCATTTCCACATCTAAATCACGTTCGAAAGCTGGGTTGTACAAGATGTAGTAATCCAATTTTTGCTTCTTAAAGTCTGGATTCGCCTTGGACACATCCAAATCAGACAAGAATGGTGGGATTTCTTTGACATGTAAAGCCTTTTGGGCTGGATTTACGATATGTTGAGTTTTGTCCACGATAGTTAAAGCAGTTGAGGTCTCCAAAGGAATGGCATTCCCGGCGACAGGTGCGTCAGCAGCTTCATTGGATTCGGATTGAGCACTGTCACCGTTGGCAGCAAAATTTGAGCCACCAGCAGCAGTGCTAGGGGTAACTGTGGAAGTTGGAGCAACTATTGGTTGCTGAGCTGTAACAGCAGGTAAAACCCCAGGCGAAGCAGTAATTGTATCTTGTTTTGGTTGGATCGAAGGGGTGTTTGGCTTTGGAGAGGTATTCAACAATGGCTTAACATCAGGTTGTTGTTTGATAGTTGGAGGCAAAGTTGGGTTATTAGATTGGTAGCCACCGTAATGTAACTGCTCGTTTGGTTTATGATGTTGAGGTGGTTGTTGATGGGAAGGCTGGTGTTGATGAGTTGGAGGAGGTGCCTGTTGTTGGTGTGGTTGGAGTTGGTGAGGTGCCTGTTGTTGCTGCTGCTGTTGAGCAGCCTGTTGCTGGTGGATTTGAGCTTGTCTGTCCCTGTTTTCTAATTCAGTTTTCAATCTCAAGATTTCCTCTTCGTATGCTTCCTTGATTTTCCTATGTGCCATTTCTAACTCATAAACGGTTTGACGTATTTGTTGCATTTCCGAGGTTTGTTGGTTATACTTCATATCATAATCTTCTTTGACTTGTTTGAAAGAGGAAGATTCGTTATATGCGTAGTCAAACTCCTGCTTGATTGCTTCCAACAACTCATTCAATCTTTGCTGGTGCTGTTGTCTTTGCTGTTGCTGTTGGCGCTGTTGTTGGGCTGCTGCTTGGGCGGCGACAGCTTGTTGCTGCTGTTGTTGTTGCTGTTGTTGTTGTTGTTGTTGTTGCTGGGCCACGACGGCTGCTGAATTGGAGTTGTAAACGGTCATCTTATCGATTCGTACTAATTCATCCAGTTTTGATTAACGAAATGTGGACTTAGATAATAGCAGTGACTTCCTTCTCAATCGTAGCGATGTAACGATTTGGGTGTGAGTCTTCGGATTCTTCGGGTTCTTCTCGGTTGATAGATTGATTGATTGATTCAATCTTGATCACACTGGGGAGGGAGGGGCAGAAGGAAATTGTCTGAAGAGAGTTGAAGATGAATTTGTTGTTTTTTTCTGCTGTCTTTTGCATTCATTTTTTTTTTGATGAAAACGACAATGGAGGCGTCCGGTTTCCAATTCAGTTTAGCGGAGGGCAGAAAATAAGTGGCAGGGTGGGAAAGGGCATTAAGAGACTGAGAGGAACAGCAAGTATGGGGGAGGTGATGCAGAGGCCTGATTTGTTAGAGGGTTGGCTTTTGAATTGGAGGCTTCTAGGGTTCTTTGATGGAGAGTAGTGGCTAGACGTGATGGTTAGACGTGTGGTCAAGTGAAAGTCTTGGTTCCCTTCTGTTCCTTTGCTCGAGTGAATCTGCAACAGCCAACCGTCTTTGCCCATATACCCTTTCAGGATTGTTCTATTAAGTTTGATTTATCTGTTTGCGAATGATTGTGAGTGGTTGATGGATGTATGTATGACGTAATGATGGGTCGTAGGTAGATTATGTGCCTGTGTTTGTGTGTTCGTATAGTGTACGCCTGGTTGTAGTGAGAGGAGTATGGGATAGTCTAAGGTGCGGTGTGAAGAGCTAGTGTGGTGTGTGAAAAGCTAGTGTGGTATGTGAAAAGCTAGTGTGGTATGTGAAAAGCTAGTGTGGTATGTGAAGAGCTAGTGTGGTGTGTGAAAAGCTATTTTAGTTTATAGTATTGAAGCATGGATGTAATTATGGCTGAATCAATCGGGAAGTAGGAAGTGGGTGAGTTAGTGGTCTGTGGGAAGTTGGTATGCACTCAATTAGCATAGTCTTAGTGAAAAGTAGCTCAATAGATGGAAGTTCGCATTGATATCTAACTCAGTCAGCTTGGGAACCAAATTTCAGTTGGAATATGGGGTTCGTTGGAACAGTAAAAAGTCACTCTGCACAAATGCATCTATAGAGGGAGAATTAAATTGATTGTTTATTATTTACAAGAAGTATGAATATGAGACGGTTACGTAGGGTGTTCTGTTAATGTGGTATGAAGGAGTATGCATTGTTGATAGTAGCATGGTGGAGTAGTCTGAGTCCTTAGTGAGTCCTTAGTGACTTATTAGTGACTTATTAGTGTGAATCCTTAGAGTGAATCCTTGGTATGAGTCCTTGGTATGAGCCTTTGGTATGAGTCCTTGGTATGCGTCCTTGGTAGCATTCAAGATGTCTTAATTTCTACTTTATGAGTTATCTTGATCTGTTAGTCGTTAGG
>JAJMSH010000031.1:0-141432 GCA_030558315.1 Kodamaea suecica
GGGGGGGGGGGGGGGGGGGGGGGGGGGGGCGTGATAAGCGCTATAGCCCGTGAATAGCCATGGATGGACTCGCTGAATCAACCAGATGGTGTGGCCCATGATGGGTATATAAAGCCTTGCCTCCCCATTCATTTTTTTAGAATTACATCTCTAGACCAGAGACGATATTCCAAAAGAGGACTTGCTGCAAAATACCACATTAAGAAATGTCCAACAACATCGAGAAGAAGGTCCCTATTGCTGTCGTCACCGAACTTGACGATAGAGGCAAGACATCAGCAGAGAGAGAGGACCTGAGCTATTGGGATGGCAGCGAAATGTCCAGCAGCCAAGACATGGCAGGGCTTGAAGGAAATGATGTGATCTTGCACCACAAGATGAAGTTGGTCAATGATGCCATAGATGAGATTGGGTTTACGTGGTACCACTTCAAGTTGTTCTTGCTCAATGGTATGGGGTACGCTACGGATACTCAATTAACATTTCTCGAGAGTAACGTGCGTACGTTTGTCAATTATCAGTTCGGATACCAGTTCGCTGTCTCCAATGAGGCATACGCTGGAGGTATGATATTGGGCGCCCTTTTCTGGGGGTTTGGTGCTGATTTGATAGGTAGAAAGGTGGCCTTTAACCTGTCGTTGATGTTGAGTGCCATATTCACCATCCTCACCGGAATGATGAACAATATGGCTTCGTACTGTTTGTTTGTCTTATTGCTCTCTTTCGCTGCTGGTGGGAATTTGGTATTGGATACATGTGTATTCTTAGAATTCTTACCACATAAAGATCAATGGCTTTTGACTTTCTTTGCCTTCTTCTGGGGAATTGGTCAAGTGGTTTCTGTGGCAATTGCCTTTGCATTCTTGCCTAACTTTTCGTGTTCTGGACCTGAAAACTGTCCATCTCATCTTAATAAGGGTTGGAGATATGTCTATTATGTCAACGGTGTAATTGTTCTTGTGTTGGCCATCTTGAGAGTCACAGTCATAAGATTAAAGGAAACTCCAAAGTTCTTGGTTGCAAACAATAGAGATGCCGAAGCTATACAGGTATTATACGAGATTGCAGAGAAATACGACCGTACTTGCTCATTGACTTTGGAACAATTGCTCGAATGTGGAACAATCACTTCAAATGAAGATTACAGAATGAATTATACTTGGAAGGGGACTTGCAGAATCTTAAGAAAGCACATCGGGATACTCTTTGCAACAAGGAAATCTGCCAGATCAACGCTGTTATTACTCTCATCTTGGGCGTTCTTGGGTATTTCGTATCCTTTATATTCATCCTTCTTGCCTGAATATCTTGCAAGTAGAGGTGCAAATATATCTGCACCAACTGTTAAAGGCGTATATCGAGACAATTTAATTGCAAATGCCGCTTCGACAGGTGGACCCATCATTGCAGGTGCTTTGCTTTACTACTTCCCCAAACTTGGTAGAAGAGGGGTGTTAACTATTGGAGGAATCTCAGCTATGGCATGCTTATTTGGATACTCTGCTGTGAGGACCAGAGTACAGAATGTGGCCTTGAGTTCTGCTGTATATTGTACCATCTACATTTACTACGCCGTTTTGTTTGCCTATACCCCGGAGGTGATGCCGAGTGCTGCTAGAGGTACCGGTAACAGTCTTTGTACCGTTAGCACTCGTATTACAACGGCTATGGTCCCCATTATTGCGTGGTATAGTGATACTTCGAGTCTGGTACCTATTTGGATCTGTGGGGCATTTGTTGGGATCATTGGTATTTTGGCGTTGTTCCTTCCTTTCGAGCCAAGTAAGACTAGAGTTGTTTAGAATCTAGAATCTAGAAACAACATAACTGCTTAAATCACACTGTAGTTGCATCGATCTCTTCCAGTAGTCTCGAATGGCTGCAACCTGAATCGGGGACGGGTCGTGTATCATTGCACAATATAAATCTCAAAACGATTGCATACTAATAGAGCATAGGCCACAGTCGAAGGGTCTAGATGTCTGACGAGGTCCTCGATACCACGCTCTACCTCCTACATAAGAAGGCCCAATCCCCAGTCTCGCGTGCTTTCCCTAACATCACACCTGCAAATGTACAGAATATAGCCCATGCAATCAAGAAGAGGAGACATGATCCAAAGCTAGCAGATATAATCAAGAAACGGAACTACTACACCCAGAAAATCTATCAATACATAAATGATAGTTATGATGCAGGCGTCACAGATAATTCAAAGCTAAGTGACGAAATCACCGTTTCAATTGAAAATAGGAAACTGGCCAAGAGCAATTTGGTTGTAGTTGGTGCCACCACTATCGTTGAAGGGCACTCTTTGGTTCCTTTCATGAAATTCACGACTGCTTCTCAAGCAATACCATACATCACAGAGAATGTGCTCTCTGATATGGCTAAACGAACTGAAATCTTCCTGTTCATTCAAGATCAGCATAATCACCAACAACAATGGATGACTGAAAGGGAACTCATTGTTGAAGACGCTATTCAAGAGATGGGTGAGCATAAACATAAAGTGCACCAACTAATGGAAGGCTATCATCCCTTAAAGCTCGGGCGTATGCGACAGGAGATGCAAGCTAGAATAAAAGAAATGGAGCTGGAACTAGATTTGAAGCTTAATGATTTCGATGAACAAATCTACAAGCAATGCCTTGATATAAACAACAAGATTATAAGGAACTTGGCAAACTTGAAGATTCCATTGTTTCACCACGATAAGCTGTTGGTGGTGGATCTGATAGAGCAAGAGAAAGTGTTAGTTTACCTTCATCAGTGTTCGGGGGTTCATTGAAGTGAAGATAAAATATGTAAGTGATGGATGCTCTTTTTTGAGAGATTTAATACAGAGGTATTATTGAATAAGCATTCATATACCAGAGCTAGTACCCTTGATTACTATTCATTTTGAGCTTTTGTTGGTGGGGAGACATGCATGTTCATCACATCTTCTACCCCCAACTGGCCATTCACCGTACTCTATAATCATTAGTTAAGACTAGTAGATCTTAATCTCGAATTAAACTGCTACTCTTAATGTTTCTCATATCCAACTCAATGAACACTTAAGTTTAGAATACTTTTATAGTAGTAGGCAACATCCGCACTGAAAAGGAGCTCTTCAATTGCGTGTAGAAGTTCGCGATTTCTGAAGGAAAGTGAAATTGACATCAACATCAAAACGAAGGTAGTTGCAAGAAGTCGACACTCCGTAATGAGCAAATCCTTTCTCGACCAGGAACCGCCTGCTGGATATATCCCAGGTATTGGGAGAGGTGCTACCGGATTCACTACTAGTGCAGACACCGTCTCGGACACACTTTATCTACTTGAAGATGCAATAGATGGAGAAGACGATGGTGGACTACTAGGGACACTACGCGATAAAGAAGACGAGGAGGCAGATAGAATATACTCCGAGATTGAAAAGCGTTTGCAGAATAAGAAGAATAAGGCTGAAGAGTTGCCCCTGAAAGACAAGGATATTGCAGGGAGATTTACAGACTTGAAGCGAAACTTAGCTCAAATCAGTGATTTTGAATGGGAGAACCTACCAGAGGCTGGTGATTTAACAAGGAGAAATAAACGATTGAACCAATTAGAGCGACTGCAACAGAGGTTTTACGCTGTTCCTGATTCCGTCTTAAGTGGTAGTGGTACTACTACCAATTTTCAATCAATCTCAGATGCTAGAGACAAGGTATTGGGAACCCATTTAGACAACTTATTACCTCAAGCAACCCAAGATGTTGAGAATTCATACATTACAGATCTAGAGCAATCCGTAGTTGACATTGGAGATGTAAAGAAAGGTAGACTTATTCTTGCATCTCTTCGCAAAACGGAACCTAACAAATCGAATTCCTGGATAGCTTCAGCCAGGCTAGAAGAACTGGCCAAAAACTATAATGCTGCTAAAAAGCTTATTACGCAAGGGTGTAGGATCATACCCAAGAATGAGGATGTCTGGCTTGAAAGTATACGGATTCATGAAAAATCTGCAGACGGGACTAAGCTTGCAAAAGTTCTTGTTACGGATGCTCTCAAGTTCAATAACAAATCGGAAAAGTTATGGCTAAGAGCATTTGGATTGGAGAATGATGCTGATGTGATGGCTCGTCGTCGCATATTGATGAAAGGTTTAGAATACCTTCCATCGAATACAAAACTTTGGAAGGAATTGGTTAATCTTGAAGAAGACCCCCAAGATGTGAAGAAGTTATTGAGAAAAGCCACGCAATTGTGTTCCTTGGAGTGGGAATTCTGGCTTACACTTATTAATTTGTCTGAATATAGTGAGGCCAAATCTACGTTGAATAGCGCTCGAAAGGCATTGCTCGGCGACTATAGAGTATGGGTCGCAGCATGTAAATTGGAGGAACGAGAAAATGTTTCCATAGGAACTACAAAACTTACCAAACTCATGGAAAAGGCTTTCAAAGAGCAGTCAGAGTCCTCGAAACTTTCGCAACTGGAATGGCTTGATCAAGCTGCTGGTTCTGAGGATGAGGGATTCTTAAAGACTTGCCAGGCAATTGTTACCACAACATTATCGCAAAACGAATCTTCGATTCACGAATGGTTTGCATTTGGTCATAAATTCAACAAGACTCATCCAAACACAGCCAAGTACATATACAACTATATTGTCGAACAATACCCTACAAGTACTGAAAGTTGGATTAAGCTTTTTATGTCATTGAAACAATTTACACAAGTGGATTTACCTTTGCTTTTCGAATACTATGGTAGGGCCATTCAGCTTAATCCGGAGCAAGAACTCTTTCCTATGATGTATGCCAAAGACAAGTGGATGCTCGACGGAGACACTCTGGCAGCAAGGCATATTCTTGATTTGGCAACATCAACTACACTTCTGGAGAGCGAACAGGTTTGGTTAGCCAGAGTAAAGTTAGAATGTAAGACTGACTGCTTTGAGCAAGCATTAGATGTTTCAACTGAACTTGTTAATCATTTGCCTAAAAAAAGTGCCAGGATTTGGTACAAGCATATAAATTTGAAAAGATTCTTGAAGTGCAAAGATATTATTGAATTATGTGATACTGCTATTGAATACTTCCCAGAATCCCACAAGTTGTATTTGCAAAAGGCACAAGTTCTCTTAGGTACCTCGACAGAATTGGCAAGAGCAACAGCCATGACTGGTGTGAAGAGATGCCTACTGAACCAGGTTCATCTTTGGCTCTTTATAGCCGCGATCGATGAAAAAGACAAGATAATAAGGGCAAGGTCCACCTTAGATACAGCTATCTTGCAGAATCCTCTGAGTGATTTGCTATGGGTAGCCAAGATCAAACTCGAGCAGCGCACCAAGAATTTGATTGATGCAAGACAATTAGCTAACAAAGCGTTGCAAAAGTTCCCAGGATCACCATTATTGTGGAAATGCTATTTAGGGCTTATCCCAAAGATGCCGCAAAGGAAAAATGCCTTTTTAGATGCTTTGAAAAGCACTTCAAACTCAGCGATGATTTTGATGACTATTGGTATGTTCTTTTGGATAGATGGGAAACCGCCAAAGGCAAAGTCATGGTTCGAAAGAGCGCTAGCTGCTGATAAAACCAATGGAGACTCTTGGGGTTGGATGTTCGGATATACAGAAAAATACAATCCAGAACTGATAGGGACCCTCGTTGCCGACTTTGAAATTCACTTTGACTCGATTAACTCAGGTGAAACATGGAACGTTGTAAACAAAGACCCCATAAACCTTGATAAGAAGCCTTTGCAAATACTTCAAATGGCTTCACTACAACTCAGAAAGGAAAATTCTATCAAGTAATATTGAAATTGCACATAAATTTTATAGACGTTAATACTTCATTATACACTCGTGTACTTCTCATAGATTTTCAAATTGAGAGCACTCAAGAAACATGGGATCTGTTCATGCCCGTAAGAGGACAGTAATTCTTCGTACAATTGCTTAAACTCATAGTTACCATAAGCTTTGAGTGATTTCAGTTCGATATCAATAACAAGGTACGATGTCAGATCCTGGTTAGTCATGTATCTGGAAGTCAATTTAATTCTAGAAGATAAATCACTTGGGTTAATTGAACTTGGCAAGAATTCAATAATGTAACCAAAATACTTTGAAATAATTGTCAAGATGTCTTTACTCTTTTGGGAGTAAATATTCTTCAAACGGTTGATTCGCTTCGACAATTGATCGATTTTTGTTTGTAGGATTGCCTTGTCATTCTCCTGGCGTTCGAAGATAGCCTTTGGTATTAAATCAAACGTGGAGTTATCATTCTTTCTTATGTATTGGTTAATCAAAGCTTCATTTTCCTTGAGTAACAAATCCAAGGTTTGCTGTTTAACGATCTGATCTTGAGCCGCAGGATTCGACCTTAATTGTAAGAGTTTCAATTGTTGTTTTTTCTCTTTTAAGCTTGTTAGTGATTCTATCTTCAAGTTCAAGTCAGAAATATGACCTTCGAATTGCTTGATCTTTGATAATAGCTTTATATTCTCATTCTCCAACTGCGAAGAGCGATTGGCAAAAGAGTCATCAAGAAGCCTTGGCCTCTTATTGGGAGACTCTATTATAGGTCCGGCCCTTTGCTTCTGCAAACTAGCTATTTCAGCTTTGTACCCATCAACTACCTTTTCCAAATTTGTTAAATATTGGCTCATAGATTTATTATTGATATCGTTTTCCTGATCTCGTCTTAAATTTAGTTGATCCAGTTCTTTCAACAGGTTTCTCAAATATTCCACTTCTTTTAAATTAAGTACTCTAGTGCGCTCTAACTTGTTTATGGTCATTGTTTTTTCATTAAGCAGTTGAGTTAAGGAATTAACTTCCTGGTTCGAATCCTCAAGTGATATTTCCAATTGAACTAATCTCTTCTGTGTAAAGATCAATTCCAGCTGTGCTTCGCTGAACTTGTCTTTATAAATCAAAGAGTCATATTGTAGATTCTTATAAGATTCAATGAAGTTTTTGATTTTGGTTTGTACGTCTTCTCCAGCCACGTCTTCTAATTTTTCATCTAGGATTCTAGTAAAATCACTCAACTTATCACTAAGTTCGATATGATTGATTTCCAACTTATAATACTTCTCCTGGATGGATTCTAGTTGAGAAACCTTATTGTTCAAGGAGATGTTTTTCTGTTTGAGTAGTTCCACGGAGGTTTTATTTTGCAATAGTTTATCGATTTTCAATTGCAATTCATTGTTAGTTCTTTGTAACGTTGAGTTTTTCAATTGTAAATTGGCATTCAACTTCAAGATAGAGTTTGAAGAGTCATTCAGATTATTGTTATTACTGAGTTTCAACTTGTTTATTAACTCATCTTTTGAACCCTGCAAATTGACAACAGAAGATTTTAAACTGGATATCTCTTCAGTTAATTGATCATTCAAGGTTAATTGATAGTTGAAGTCTGACTTAACGTGCTCATATTTTCTAATAGTTCTATTATTTGAGCTGTCTAACTCATCGAAAGCCTTTTGTAGTTGTCTGTTTTCATTCTTAAGCTGAGCTATCGTTGTACTAAGAGCATCCAAGTTTGTCGAGTGGATCTGAGTCTGGTTCTCTATTTTTGATAGCAATTGATTTTTCTCTTCGCAAACGAAGTTGAAATTGGTTTTCAACTTGTTGTACTCTTCATTCTTTTTGGTAAGTTGTAGTTCGAGTTGTGATAGTTGGTTAGCCAGTTCTTGCTGAACCAAGTGTTTTTCTGTTTCCAAAGCTGATAATTGGTATTGTAGACTCGAAATTTTGTCTGTGACTTCCGGTGTAAACTGACCACGTCTAGGTGAGTCCACAAAAGGAGAGGAGGTGCTCATTATATGGCCAGTAGGAAGATATCTGGTGTGTTTTTATATATAATAAGACTTTGTCTCATGTATTTTCAAACTTCCATTGACCTTTTGTTTGTCGTAAACTTTTGAGACATAGAAAAAGTCACATTAGATTTTTGACTTTTTGGTCAAACTTATTTATAATTATTAAAACCTTCTTATCTACAAGAATCATGTCGAAGATGTAAGTGTGTCCTATAAGCGGGTTTTTCGGAATAATTTACTAACAGGGATTATAGCCCTAGAAACTTCAAACTCTTGGAAGAGTTGGAGAAAGGAGAAAAAGGACTTGGTGCTGAATCAATCTCATACGGTTTAACCAACCAGGATGATATTACAATGACCAATTGGAATGGGACAATATTGGGTCCTCCTCATTCAACTCACGAGAATAGAATATATTCTTTGAATATCATTTGTGATGAGAGCTATCCAGATAAACCTCCTTCAGTGCAGTTTGTGTCTAAAATTAACTTGCCTTGCGTTGATTCACAAGGCCATGTTCTTCCTTCCCTGTTCGAGACTTTGAGTCATTGGAAGAGATCATACACCATGGAAACCGTGTTGTTGGAATTGAGAAAGAGTATGGCACTGGCTGCGAATAAGAGGTTAGCGCAACCAATCGAAGGCACCACTTATAAGTGAGGTGGGGTCTTTCTTTGAAACGAAGTAGAAGATCCCATGTCTAATGCATGATTCATACTGATTTCTTGGTTGATAAATAGATATTGCTTTAACACCATGATACCATGATACTTTGCATGTCCTTCAAGTTATGCTTTGTTTTGTTTTGTTCCTTTTCTGCGTTGCTAGATTAGATTCATTATATATTGCTATACATTAATTATCACATAGTAGATATGCACTCTCTCTTTCCCTTTACTTCTATCAATAAATATTTACAGTTCATTCCCTCACGACTCTTAAATGTGGCTACATTTGCTTGCACCACATATCAATCCAGACGTTCCAACTCACTCTCCATCAACTTCTGGAACTCCTTTTCCGTATTCAAGAAATCCAGAACCACACCACTGTACTTGTCCAGGGTGAACAAATCAGCATTGGTCTTCTTGTCTGTAATCTCTATATTAACCCATCTCTCTACCACCTCCCGCTTCTGCTTCTCCTTTAGAAGACATCGAAGGAATACTCGTTTGAATGGCAAGCATATTATATCTGGTGGGGCGTCTTCAAACACCCTGAAGGTACATTCATGTTGAGTGAGGGACTTGAGTTCACACTGATACTTCTCAGGGTGTGCTATTTGATCTTTGTACTTATGAAGTATTTCTGCAGCACTGAATACTGGTACTGGTGGTGCCATCTCTTCTATGCTCAGACAGTATCAATTGTACTGTTCAAGAGTGTCTCTTTGGTGTGGATCAGTTCGGTTCAAATCGCCAGAAAGTCGTGTGGCTTGGACAATTTGGAGTAGTGGTCACAAGATGGAAGGGTGCTTGGGGTAGCTCAACAGCACGTTATTGGCGATATGGCCGGCTTTACAAGGGGTGACAGCCAGTACGTACGAAGTATTTGTTTCAAAGAGACTTTGATTGATGTGCTTTTCGATGAAGTTCTTTTCGATTGCAGCTCTTGTGGAATTGGATTTGAATGCCTCTCAAGTAGTCTATAATCAATACTTGTGTTTAGGGAAGACAACTCTACAGTGAGCACAATTAATAGCGTTCGCTTAATCAATAAAGTGCAATGAGAAAACTAGCACATAGTTCGTTGGGTGCCTTTTTGCAATCTTGGAATAAGACTGATGGAATCAATAGGTGCATCCAAAAAGAAAACATACTAAAACACTTAAGTACTCTCGCTCAACGTGCTTGGTTAAACTTCGAAAACCACCAAGGGAACTTAATTAATGTCCATCATTATCAAATATTGAGCTAAGTTCCTTTATTACAAACTATTCATAAACCAAAATGGCATAAAAAACTACCCATGGATCGGATTGACATATCGATCAAGATGGTTATCAGCATGCTGTACATGACGAAACTTTTTGCAGCCAGTTATGTACAGGACATCGAAATTCAAAGCATATCGTAGCCTGTAAGACTTGAAGAAAGAGATTATCTTTCATTCGCCCAAGCTAATGCTTCTCTATTGTCAAATACCCAGACATTCGGGAGCATCTTTCGAAGATGTTCAACCTCCTTCTCCAGATAATCTATAGAATCAACACAAACTATTGTGAGTTTAGGAAAGCGGGCAAAGAACTCTGCACCCAACTGAGCCCAACGAGATGATATTAGACTAAGAGTTTCGATTCCTCTTGGTAAGGGCAGAACGAAGCTTGTCAAAAGTGGTTCATTAAGAGCTAATTCTTCGATTGTGGCCGGTAGCTTGACCTGATCTGTACTAGTAATCTTATTATCGTCTAGGTTAAGACTCTTGATATTGCAGTTAGAGATATCGATATGCCTCACTCCACAATCGACTATGGTCAAACTATTGAGCCTTGTAAAACGTTCAAAGTATTTCTCAGGAAATTCCACTTCAACAGAGGATAGATGCAACTCATGCACATCTTCTGGTAATCGAAGTCTCTGAAAGTGCTTTCTGCTTGCAGTACTCCTGTGGTAGAAACTAAAGCCAGATAGCATAACACTTTTCAAGCTCAGTGGAAAGACCATATCGGTGTTTATGCATGTTACAATACGGTCGACTTTGGTCACATTTAGATTTAAGTATGTGAGATTAGGTGGAAGCAAAATGTTTAGAACTATGGGCTCCTTTGGATCAAGTATAGTACGCATTCGCTCCAGTCGTCCGACTTTGTCCATGTAAATACCTGTCAACAGAAATCGCTTTAATGAGTTAGGGAGTGGAACACACAAGTCTAGCAAAGTTCTTGTGGTACATCTCCATAAACGAAATGACTTGATACGTCGAAACTGTGCTATTTCGGTAAGATATCTAATGCTGTTGTAGCCTACGTCTAGGTTGAGAATGTTGACAGGCAAAATAAAGTAACTTCCAGGACTTTCCAGTTTGAATGATTTAAGATTCTGGAGATACAGCAAATCAACTTCTGGGAGCAATGTGGTACCTATCAAGCACAACTTGGTTAGTGATATTGGGAAAGGGTAGCAAAAGCATAACTTTATGGAATCATTGTAGTTAACAGCCAAGGACTTTAATCGTGGTGGAAGCAATTTCCAAGACAGAACACAGCTGTTTATGAGATGCAAGAAAAGTATTTCCTCTGATAAATAGTCTTCAATAATGGCATCTTTCAACCCCAAGACTTTTACTTGTGGAGGCACGTTCTTAAATATCTGTTTTTTACAGTCTACTTCTTCCAAAGTAGTTGCATTCGGGAACTCTTTTAAGAACCGAAAGTCTTGCATGTCAAGTTGACATGAACTGTCTAACTCGATTGTTCCAAATTTTTCAACAAAACTAGAGAACTGACTAGCCAAGAATATGAGATCAGACAAGGTGACAACCACTAGCTTGCTTTGTTGCGATACACCTCTTAGAAGCGTACTCTTGTTCCCTAATATGTACTCCCTAGTGACGTGGTTTCCACCATAAGGCAAAATGTTTGAAAGAGCCGGTCTTCCAGGCTGGGAGATATGTACTTTCTTATACAAACATCGAAGTATGAGCTCATCTTGTGGGTATAGGACCAGAAGAGATGTTAAAGAGTGAATACACGTATATTTTAGGATCTCTAAAATAACATAATCTGGGTAACCATCTAGTGACACGTTCATGTTGGGCTTAGGCAAGATATGTCGAAACACTAACGGTTCAATAATGTTATTTTATATTCATTTTATAGTATCCTTAGGAGGTGGGAGATGTGTTGCACCTTCCATTTGCAGCCACTTCATCCTTACTGCAATACGTAAAGTATGGCAATAATTTGTATGTAAAATGTTGGCCTAGACGTGGGGTCATAATCCTGAGTGGATACTGGCTTAATCAAGAGTGGATACTGGCTTAATCTAAAGGTATACCAATGACTGAACTTTGTGCCTAAGATTCTTTGTATCTGCACATAAAATATTCTCCACGGTATACTAGTTTCCTTTTGTGGTTCGACAATGGCTGCAAAAATACATTGACTAGTTGAGATCAACCTGCTTTCCACTTATAAAGAGTTTACTATTAAGAAGAGAAGCACATTTCATAACAAAAATGGACTGTGAGTCCCAAAGTGAAGATTCACGAGAAGAAGTTGGTGAAACACAAGAACATCGACAAGTGGATGCTGATTATCAACATTGTCCAACTTGCACTTGTGGAGAACTTGCTGCATGGATAGAGCACACTCAAAATAATCACACAGGTGTAGAATCCCAAGTATTGAAAGAACAAGGAACTATTGAAGGCCGTACAGGAGCATTGAAACCTGCGCCTTCCAATGTAGGCGGTAACCGCAGAACTCCAAACGAGAAAGCTACAGCTAAGAATAAGGAGATCCAAAATGAGGACAATAAAAGCACAGAGGGCTTTCAAATTCAAGTCCCAAATGCAGATGCACAACCAACAGGTGCTCCTGAAACATATGACGAAAGAAACAATTCTCTAATTTATCAGGCTTTAAGTGATCCACCAGGTCTTGACCTTAACATGGATAAAATTGAATATTACTGTAGATTCTGCGGGATAGACTTTTCCAAACCAACTTATTGTGGTATGCATGAGTTCCAAGTTCATGGTCTTTATCCAGAGAAACAATTCAACCCGAAGGTTAACCACAATTGGATATATAAAAACGAATAGGGGTTAAATGATGAACCTAGGGGTACCCTTCGCAGTAGATTAGCATGTAATACAATAATGCCACTTTGTTTCAAGTACGAAATGGTAATTTTTATGAATACTTCCTACGACTTTTCAACAGGTAGAATAGAAATAAAATGGAGTACATACAACATGGGCTCTAAAACAAGTAGGTCAGCTTCTTGAAGCTTTTAATTTAATGTCTTCTTGCAAATACAGGTTGTACCTCTGTAATATCTTCTTCCAATGAAATGACAATTTACAATTACACAGCCTTTTATTGCTGTTAGTTGAATTACCTCAATTCCACCCTGGAAAGCTGTGTTTCATTCGTGAGAGCACTAGAGCTGTACTCCTTAGTGGTACTGATTAGCTGTAATTCTTGATTCAGCTACAAGAACCTTAGCTCAGGTCAATTAAAAATACTGCAATCTATATTTTGGAAAAAGGTACAAGAAAACTACTTAATTCTTTGAAAGTCATTGAATTGGTTTGTTCAATGTCATACAGCACACACATCAACATCTCACATCAATTCCCTTTCTCTTCTCTGCTTCTCTGATTTCAAACATAACTTGTCCTCCTACAAATAAAGCCGCAGATGCCAACACAAAGAACTCAAGACCAGACCAAGTGCTGAACATCTCACCGAGTAATAACACAGTACCCTCCTTGCCCAAGGCGAACCCAAACAAATTTGCAAGCATCATCATCCAAATGTTTATAACAGCACCAATCCCACAGACGTAACGGAACCACCAACGCAGGGCAAATCTTTTGAAGTAGATGGTGGCTAAAAGTTCTGGCATCAAGAACAAAACAATAAGCCATCCCCAGAGAAGAAGCTTAAGCTCTATGTCATGCCACACGGCAACGAAACTGAATACTAATAGAGAGTTCACCAAACGACGCGTAATGCCACTATTTGACCCTCCTGCTCCACCCAAGGGCACATATAGATACCTTAAGACCCATTTATTGTAAGATCTGTGCCATGCCCTCCAAAATGCAAGCGTAGAATAGTTGTTATCCATACATCTGATCATGTTCTCAGGCGGATCGATACCATCTAGTAAAGACCAAAACCTAAAGAGTCTCCATGGAATCAACAATTTGAGCCAAATTATATTCAAACTGAATAATCCAAACATCGAAATTTGGAATGGGGTATCTCCTTCCCATGCTTTGGTTTTCGACACTGCCACAACGTACATAAAATGCAAGATGAACTCCATTGTCAAGATGCAAAATACTAATCTTAAGAAGTACTTAGTAATAGTCTTTGAGTCATCTACGGAAGGTAATCTAACGTAATTTGCTTGATAAACATAATCATTAAAAGTGATGATGGGTCCACCAATGAAAAGTGGTGCATATGTCAAGTATGCAATATAGTTGATAGGATTATAATCTGAAGGAGACAATGGAGCCTGCAACCTCTGTCTATCATCTAAGACATCCATCTTTTCTAATTTATCCTCCTTGCCAATCACTGGATCAGCAAACTTCTTTTCAATAAAGTCCAAGTTGAACGAAATCATTCTTAACAATGCGACGTTGAAGTACACATCCCACCTGGAGATAATCCCATGGAACCCAGAATCGATGAGCTGAATACCCCATGGGGTGTTCCAGTACCATTCGTTGATGAAAAGTGAAAGAATTCCGTATGTCCAAGTACCTAACAAAGCTAATCTATAATTAGGTGTGTACTTTCCAATTGAGAACATAATGGCAACGTGCATGAAGGTCTTGATGGTATTGAAGCCATGCATCATAAATACGAACCCAATACCGTAGACGAAGTCAAATGAAGTTCTATTTTGAAAAAGTTTGAAGTACAGCAGGAGTCGGCGCAAGACTTGATGAGATGATACAATGGCTATGATAAGCAAGGCATTATCACGGAAGAAGCTATATTGTTGATCCAGGTTGTCCACCTTCCTTCCAAATATCCAGCCATCACTGAGCAAATGCTGGAAACGTGGGTAATTTGGGTTTGTTTCATTCAGAGCATCCATACCTGTCTTGAACATGATTGGGACCACGACAGCGAAAATCACAATGTAAGCCTTGAATTCAAGCGTATTCCACTTCGAAACCGGACATGATCTCTGGATTACCGCTTGTTTCTTAGCTGCATTAGGCACGATACGAGAATCTAGCGACTCGAGAGAGAAGAAGTCAAGCAAGTCGTAGAGAAACATCGTGGAGAAGAAACACGTACAGAGGTTCAGTGTGCGTTTTTGAAAGTGAAAAAAAAACATCAAGACTCTGAAAGAAATAAAGTTTCATACAGCAAAGGGAACAGAGGACGCCATGGTAGAGGATGATATACTGAGAAGACCAAACCCAAAGGGCTGGACTCCTCCCAAGGCTCCTTATAATCCTTACGATCCCACGGATACTAGACCCCCAGGTGGATACCCTTCTGAATTCAAACCTGCTGGTAAACAGCCTCAAGGGTTTTCATCAATACCCAAACAGCCAACACAGTATGCAAAGGTTAATGAGACAATGAAACGGTTGAATTACACTCCAAGGCCACTTAGTGAAACGTATCCTGGTCAATATAAGGTGTTAAGGAAGATCGACACGAACCAAAGGCTAAATACTGGTTCGAGATGGTTTGGGACATTCATTGCAACCTCTCTTGTGGTATATTGCACATTCTTCCATCGTTGGAATGATGGGTATGAGAATGTGATGAGTGACTTCTATAGAGCAAGACTCCGCTTGCAAGAACGTGTTGTAGGAAGGTTGTCAGACCAAGAGCATGCAGATTTGTACTTCCCAAGAGGTTCTAATGTGGTAATAAAGAATGTTCGTGATAGTGACTATATCCCAGAAGAACTCAGAAAGACCAAGGAAAATGAATTTGCTTTAAACAGGCCCTCTGAAAGACATGTATTGGAAGCTGAGAGATACAAACAAGAAGCAGAGGAGAAGCTTTTACGCGAATTGGATTTCCATAAGAAATTTGCGGGAGAGCTCTCGAAGGAGTTCAATGGTGGAGAGTCCGTGAAGGAACCGAGAAAGAGGTGGTTTGGTGTCTTCTAGGCTGTATAGGAGAGTTTATGTATACGTTTAATGAGAAAATATAGTGACCTTAGAGATGTGATTAAAATTGAAGAGGAGCAGGTGTTCAGAGATTGGATTTTGAGATGAAAGCAAAGGTCCAAGGAGATGCTTGTAATACGATTTGATAAGGACCTGGCTATCATCGTTAGAATGCAGTAGTCTGGCATCTCATCAAGTGGATGTGAACTATTTATTCGATGGTCTACATTAACAGCACGAAGGATTGGAATTTCGTAACAAAGGATATGCGAACGAAAACCACCACCTTATCACAAGACAATGTGGTCATGATTAAGGAACTACTATTCAGCATGCGTTCTATGGATATGACGAGCAATTGATTCTCTTCGTGCCAAGTAAGAGCGTCTCAAGGATGAAATGATTGCCCATGAGTACAGTTGATTAGATAGCTATAAGAATAACCTCCCCAATGAGGTTATTCTACTTTCACCTTATCTCCGTTTCTGGTGCAATTTTCATGACAATCTCAACAATAAATAACAATAAGCACACGTATCTGAAGCGCAGATGCACACATTCGGATCCGTATCAAGACTAACATACTGACAATAAATCCTTCTGCTTCGCATTCTCTTTGTCTATTTGGCCCCACATTTGACGCGAAATTTTGCGACAAGACGCACGTCATAACTCATCTGACCTTGCACCAAAACTAATATCCAAGTATCAAGTCTTCTTCTGACACGCTTGATTGATGCTTAGCAGTTTAAGTGGTCAGTCATGGGGTTCTTCAGCATATTGAAAAACATAATGCTACTCATTCTACGTATTATAATCACTCTAATAGTGGAATTATACTCGAAGATATTTGGTGAATCCGTTACGAGTCCTTCAGCCAGTATCAACGATAGGATTATAAACTCCCGTGACATCAACGAGATAGTTGCCAACTATGGTTACATCATCCGTGAACATGTTGTGACAACGCGAGATGGCTATGTGTTGCTTTTGCATAAACTTGAGAAGCCAGGCTCAAGGTATGATGGGAATGGCAAGATCGTTTACTTCCACCATGGACTCTGCACAAACTCGGAGCTTTTTGTATTGGGCAGCGAATTTAACAAGAATTTGCCTTATCTACTCTTGGAGAAAGGATGGGAGGTTTGGTTGGGGAATAATAGAGGCAATAAGTACTCCCGTAAACACTTGAAGGAATCAGTGGCATCAAATCGATTCTGGGACTTCTCGTTGGATGAATTTGCGTTGTATGATATTCCCGATTCAATTGCATACATGAAGCTGCATTATCGTTCAGGAGATAAGATCACGTTCATTGGGTTCTCGCAAGGTTGCGCTCAGTTGTTTGCAAGCTTAAGTCTACATTCAATGGAATTACGAAGTAGCCTCAACTTGTTTGTTGGACTCTCTCCACCTATTATCCCAAACAAGTATACCAGAACAGGAGGATGGTTGCTCAAGAAAATCATAGAGTTGAGTGCTAGTGATAATCAGTTCATGTTCAGCTTATTTGGACGCCGAGCTATGTTGCCGTCTGTATCATTCTGGGTGAATGTATTGCCATATCGTGTGTTTTCTGCAGTGGTGGACTATTCGCTTATACTTTTATTCAACTGGAAGACTAGGAACATATCAATAGAGCAAAAGCGAGTTGGTTACAGACACATGTATTCAGTCACATCTGTTAAGACGGTAATGCATTGGTTCCAGATTATTTATAGTAATCGGTTCCAAATGTTCAACGAAACTTGCTCTATTGGAATGTCACCCTTGTCGACTTGTATTGGAGCAGATGCTAATTTCCCAGGCTATAGAGCTCCTCCATTTCCAATAGCTCATCATTTGGACCTTACAATGCTTCTTGTTTATGGGGGTCAAGACAATTTAATAGACATTGAGTTGTCCAAAGAGATGATATTGAGCCAGAATGAACGCATGAAGGACAAATTGCATTTGCTCGAGTGTCCTAGTTATGAACATATGGATACGCTTTGGAGTGATACGGTTTATGAAGATGTTTTCTTGGAGATCATGGACGCAATGGAAGGTAACTTTCCAAAGAACAGGCACCCTAATGGTACTGTCAAGACGATGAAGGGGCCTTTGAGGACAACTTAATACATAGATATTATAATATATTAGAACTTAGAGTAAGCAGATTTGCGTAGATATTGTCTGGAGGACTTCGAAGAGAATAAGAAATGAAGTAAGAAACCTCATTGGGCCCCATAGAAGTTCCAACTTGATATGATTTTATTTAGCATTGTACAAGTTTAAGGTTTTGACATTAAATAAATTCACAAATTTGCATCCAATTTAAACTGAAACTCGCAAATTTACAAAACTTTGATACCAACCTTTCAACAACATACAAGAAAATGTTTTGGGCGATTGAATAAATGGAAATTCAATAAACAAAGGCTAACTAACAGTGCTCAAAGGAAAGAAACAAACAAAGATCACAACTTTGAAGAGGAGATAGTAAATAACATAAAAAAGCACAAGGTCACCAAGTACTAGAGCACATTGCACAAAGACAAGGCAAATAAATAGAACTCACGTACACTTCAATGAACGTATACGCCCATATCGTGAAAGAAATTCACGCAATTAAAACACTTACTCTTCTTGAGATAATTTGAGAGTCAATTTACTCAATTCAGATGGTGAAATAATACGCACAATAGGCTTAGTCGATGCTTCAGTAGCAGCAGGTTCTTGAGTCAAATTAACAACTAGTTTACCAATATATTCACTTGAAACAGGATATCCAAGGAAAGCAAATGGGGTGTTAACAAGAGACTTAGACAATTTTACAATGGTTGATTCCACTGAACTTCTGTGAGTCTCTCTGTCACCCAATAAAGTACCAGGCCTCAAGATAATGGTTTGAGGGAATTTGAGGGCAATGATATCATCTTCCAAGCGACCTTTAGTTTTAGGATAAAGCAAGAAGGACTTTGCATTAGCACCCATTGAAGAAATGAGAACGAATGTCTTCACACCTGCCTCCTTAGCAGCCTTAGCAGCATCATAATTAATACCATAATCAATCTTCACAAAGTTTTCAGCAGAACCAGCTGAAGCCCTAGTTGTACCAAAGGCACTAAAAAAGACATCAGATCCTTTAGCTTCCTTGGCGATAACATCGGACCATTTCTCGGAATCCGTTTCAACCGTGGAGTGGATCTTATCACTTGTGACCAGGGGTAAACGACGACTAACAGTGGCGATAGATTCGAAGTAAGTTGCATTGTTAGCAGCTGCAAGGATTTGATGACCTACAAGACCAGTTGAGCCCAAGATGTACGCATTCATTTTCGTTCGATATTAATACCAGGTCAATTGACTGATTGATTTTGTAGAAGTTAGGAGAGATGGTTATGCTCGAAGAAAGAAGTGAAGTACTTGTTTAAATTCATTGTGAGTAAACGGTATCTCGATATGGGGGTTCAGGGTCCCGTGACATGGGGTAGTTCAATTCTATAGTCGTTTCTTTGGCATCAATATGGGAAATAAATATTCATTTAGAACTTCACTTGAGCACTTATTTGATCTCCCTCTTCAATAGTGTTATAATCAGCTTTCAAAGTATAATTTGCAACCGTATGTGAACACAAGGGCAATCACAAAGTATGGCTTATGTAAATTGAAGAATGTTGAAAAACCGTTACCCGGATTTTGACCGTGAGTATAAATAGCCCAAGATGCCCATCGCATTTTTTATTTATTATTCTTTTCTTCAACAAACGCAAAATAACAGCCATTCACAACGTTAATGCATTCCTTTGAGGTTGAACCCATTACGGCGTTCTGACCCATGACCAATGGGATATAGTTGTGGAAGAAGCTTGCTTCTTTCTCTGGATGGACTGGATAATAGATAGACTTCGGTTTATGTGGTTGATCTTGGGTGCAGCACTCCATCTGTTGAATAACTTGTTTATTTCTAAGGGATTACCTTCGTGTGCCCGGATGAGGAGTGGTGCAAGGATTGACTGTACATTTTAATGATATTTATATCTTGGAAATGAATTCCTTTTTTCTATGTAATGACAATCCGAAAGGTAATTGATGGTTTCTTGTTTGTGACTACTGTAAGATTGGGTACAAACAATAAGAAACAGACATCACATTCAACGTTTCACTGTTAACGCTTTGAAGTAGTTTCTCTTCTGATATGCGTATTTCGCAGCTAGCTTTCGAAAGCACATGCCTTGGATCAATTTTTAATAATCCTTGTGAATTGAAGCGCAAACTTACTGTACTGCTCAGACATGGAACCACTACTATCATTACCCTAAAGTAAACAACACAACAATTATCAGCATGCACTATAGATGTTTCGCGACCAGAGAAGTAGCTTATCACAATTGGTATGTCGTCATCTAAGGTTGCCCTCTCTCTCTTATTCAACTCTTATTCAACATTCTAGTATCAAACTTCCTCCTTCTCTTCCTTGTCATTTACATCTACCACTCCTCTCTTTTTACGCTTAGGGAATAGCGTCTCTTTCGCAACCAATCACCAACAGAAATATAACAGCCTATTGCTACGCCAGTACTCATCAATTTAATTGCGGCAGTAAAATAGCATTTACCACTTTCTGAGACCTTATCTTGAGTAGCAAATATAGTCATTAATGCGGCCTGAGTGCCACCATAGGTTAAGCTTGACTTATTGAAAGCGATACTTCAGCCAACTTCACTTAGCAAGAAACAACAAAACCCTGTGAGTAAGATCTTTGAAAGTACAAAACCCTGTGACTAAGTTCAATGAAGAAACTGAATTGAGCCAAAAGTCTTGCAGGTTGAATATTAAAACAGCTAAAACCAACACTAGTGCTATAAGGATGGAAGTCATTACAAGTAAGTAGGCACCTTATTCCTGTCTGTTGGCCAGATTGAACTTCTTCTCGAGGGATAAAAGTGGCATGGCCTAGGATTGAGATGCACTTGGGTTATGAAGTAACGACTTAAAGAATCTCTTTGTCAATTTAACGATAGTTCACTTATTGAATAGAAAAAGATAGTTCGAGTAGCTTGATACCTTTATGATCCCAATTTAATAGGATTATTCGACGGCAGCACTAACTAACTCCATGCTTCGAGTAACTCAAAGATTATGACAACTTAACTGCGCTGATCAACTCAACCACACTTAACGGTATTCTGATCTCAGCTTTCCAGATCTGGAATCTTCCTTAGTTACCAGTGAGATGCTCTTAAAATACAGCTGCGTTCCAATCAAAAGATACTGTACGGGCAAGACAAGTATGACCTTCTCCCTCTTTATCACTCAGTTTTAAGTAAATTCATTTTTCACAAGTCTCAAATCTTATGTTTCCTCAAATCTTCAAGTACTTCATTCATCTACTGGGCACGATGAAAGTGCTGTTGTCACCCGTCATAGGCATACTATTAGTCTTTGCCAACGCCACAAATGGTTCTTTTCTTCCTAAGATAAGAAGCGATAGAGACCAATGCTCCTTGGCCCCTCGTGTTGCCTTCCTGGACCAATGTCTATACATTCAAGAGAAGTGCAACACTGAAGAACACCAGATTGGCACTATCAATTACTTGAGCATTTACTATTGCACCTTTCATTATAGAGCTCTAGGTGTACTTGCTGCTGCTCCTTTAGTCCTCCTGTTGATTATGTTCTTTATAGCATTGGGGTTGACTGCATCTGATTACTTGTGTCCTAACTTGTACACCATATCCAAATTCTTGAATGTGTCCGATAATGTAGCCGGTTTAACGCTATTAGCCTTAGGAAATTCTTCTCCTGATGTTTTGAGTACTTATAAAGCAATGCTGTTAGGATCTGGCTCCTTGGCACTTTCACAATTGATTGGTGCTGCTCTCTTCATCGTCACCGTTATTGTTGGTACTATGGGTTTGATTCACCCGTTTCATGTGCCAAAATCACTGTTCATGAGAGATTCAACCTTCTTCCTAGCAGTTTCCATCCTTCTATTTATTTCCGTGTGGAATGCTGTCTTGAGTGTGCTCGCCTGTTTTACCCTCATAATTGCCTACATTATGTACGTTACGGTTGTTATAACATCTCACTGGTTGCGCAGAATTAGAGCGGAGTACAAGTTACGCCTTCAGCGAGCTAGGAGTAACTTTACACATTCAAGTGCTCCTTCTGATGTCCAACTAGAATCTTTCCGGGTCCCTGGACATATTCAAGATGACGTGGAAACGAACCTTGACCAAACAAATAATGAAGAAGCAGTGGTAGAAGAACAAGAAGAAGAGGAGGAGGAGGAGGAGGAAGATTATGAAGTGCATTCTGGTTCATATGGGCTCAAGATGTTACTAAAGGGGTTAAGCAAACATTCGGTTGTGTATCAGCATTTTGAAAGACCTTCTCGGGCGCCGTTAATATCCAGGAAAACGACTAGTTCTAGACATACTTATTCCTTGCCTCCTGCTGTACATTATAGTGATGAAGCCTCAAGAGGGCAGACTAGTGGGGAGGTTGAAATTGAAGAGGAGAGACTAAGTGATAATGAAGAACTTCTTCCACAAAATCAAGGTCTGGATGAAGACGACGAAGAGCTTCACCTTAATATGAGACTTGATTCAGTTCCTTTTTATTTTAAACTTATTGCTCCTCAATTAGCTGATTTTCATGAACAAGATTTCTGGTATAAACTCTACAATTCATTTTCCCTTCCAGTGGCTTTTCTTTTAAGAATATCAAATCCGGTGAGAGACAACTCTATAATTGATTATCTCAAAGCCAAGCAGCGGTTAATAATTGAAGAGGACCCAGGAATACCCAGTGACTTCGATTTCCATTTGGACAAACAACTACTCACCTTACAGACAGCCATTGGTATTAACTTTGTTTTATTTAACGGGTTACTGGGTGGATCGCACTACTGGTCAGTAGTTTTTCCAATTGGGATTACTTTATCAAGCGTTTCAGCTTACCTAGTACGCACCAACTACATCGTAACTGATGATGACATCCATATCGACGATGCAGGGAAGTTAAAGATAATCAATTATTTTCAAGCTGCTCTTGGATTCATCGTGTCAATTTCTTGGATATCTGTGTTTGCAACAGAAATTATTAGTATATTGGAGACTGTCGCTTTGATATATGAACTTAGTGACGATATCTTGGGTTTTACTGTGTTTGCTGTTGGTAACTCAATTGGAGATTTCATCTCAAATTACACTATTGCAAAAATGGGGATGCCTCTTATGGCATTTGGTGCTTGTTTCGGTGGTCCTTTGCTCTCAATCTGTCTGATGGGATTAAGTACTATGATTGTAATGGAGAACGAAAGTACTGGGTACCAAATCGAAAAATCACTTAGATTGACCTTTACTGCCGCAGCACTCGTTTTCAATGTTGCCGTATTAATGTTGCTTGTTTCATCCAACAATTGGCAAGTAACTCGCAGAATTGGGGCCATTCTCATATACAATTGGTTCGCTGTTATTACGTTATGCGTGTTATATGAAATTTTGGATAGATGGAATTGAATGCCAATAATAATTCCTTTCATGTGCTTTATCGAACTTCGAATTATCTGCGAGCCTGTGCAGATTGATAAAAATTATTTTAATCGGAGCTAGCTTTCCATCAAACCTCCTGACTTATCTTTATTGGGTTGCTCGAACAATAATGGCAGCAAGATATTTATTCAATGTTACGAGTAATTCGGTTATGAACGTATTCAGGAAGAGAATACAGCACCCGTTAGATTGACAGTCTATGTGAGACCAAATGAGCCCTTCTTGGTTGTTGAATTTGGAGATTTTGTGTTTGTGAACTTTAAACTATAACAACAGAATGGCTGCAAAATCGCTATTTGAGGAAAGTTTTAATTACATGAATTAATAATAATCTTTTCTAATTCTTCTCCTAAATCTCAGATTAAGCCTACCTCCCAGTCATTAATATTTCAATATTAATAAGCCTCTGTATATCAATTATTCAATTCCCATCACAACGACACATTTCCGAAGTTGCATTATGTCTACTACCTTCCGTTTGCCTCGCAAAACGTCTACTCCTACTTTGGAGTCATGTTACCATGAGATCATCTACCCCCAGAATGAGTTTTCAAAGACTACAAGTACCAAACCCTTTTCCAGCATGTACGTGAGTGCTTTATCCAACCCAGACAATAATTGTGACACCAAGTACCTTTTGAAAGAATTAAACCTGATCAATATGTCCAATTTCGTGCCAGCCGAGATCAAGCCATCATCTATGAGAACTAAAATTTCTGATCTAGTGAGTTCAAGAAGAACAAGAGACAATGGCAACAGTATCATTGAAAACATCGATATAATGACTGCTGGTATCATGAAAGCTAACGAAAAGTTCGTTGCCACAAACTCAAAAGAAGTTACTTCAGCGACCACAAACACAAGCAAGGGAATCAAATTGAAAGCCAACTGCATTGATTGTGTTGAGATCAATGCTGCTCTGTCAACTGCCAAATCAATTGACGCAAGTGAGGGCACTGAAACAAGAACGACTGTCTGCATGAATGATACTGATGAATCAGAAACAGATTCAAGTCATACTGGATCTACACACTCATTTTTCAGAAATACTCACCTTTTCAAATGCACTTCGAAGGTAAGAACCAAAGGCAAATCCAAATCTTCAAAAGATCGCAAGACCTCTTTCTTGTCAACCTCAGATTTCTTTTATTCGCTTGATGAACTTAGCCACCCACATAAAATTTCAAGGTCCTCAAAATCAGTTGAACATCAAGTACCTGCCTTTGGTTCTAATTCGGACAGTATCCTTTCATCTAGGTCAATATCGTCAGCATCCTTGCGGATAAAAGCAAAATTGAAGGCACTTGTTAAAAAATACCCCCAGAATCTTGAAGACCCGGCTCTTGGTTACAACGACTTTGAGGCTTCTGAATATGAAGAGAACAGTTCTCCAAGCGAATCCGAAGATTTGGAACCCACATTTGACTCTGAATCTCTCAAAAACTGGTATTGTTTTCCTAGAGGTCAACCAAAAGAAAGCTCTGAAGCAAATGCAGATGCCGATGTTCTGTCTTCCCCAATTCATTGTCATTCAAATAAATCTGTAACAGTTGAGGTATCTAGATCTTTCTCTACCCAAACTGTTGGCCCAGTTCTTGTTGAAGCCACCTTCTCCAAAGTGAAACAAGATAATCAACCTCTTCTGCTTGAGGAGTTTAAGATTGCCTACAAAACCTTTCATGAGAGAAGGGCCACTGTAAGTCAATCTGACAGAAATCAATGCTCCACAGGAGCACCCTTTGAACAACAATCAGAGATTTCCCTACCAGTCTTAGAAGATTCTACAGGTTCTTCATCTAGTTTTGATACAACCTCTTATCGTTTGAGCTCAACATTTATCCCGCTGAATCTTACCAACAAACCAGCAGCTTTGGCAAAAAGTAAATCCACTGATGAATACACTATGTTGGCACTTAGTCTCAAGAAGATTCCGGATCTTAAACATTCAACTTTGTCCCCAACTAAAGTAGATGAACTTTCCATTTCGGTTGCTGCCCAAGCATATCATCTAATTGAGATTAATTGTGACACCGTCCGCCATCAGGAGCAAGGTAATTTTGATGAAATTTCAAAAAATAACTTCATAGACGAAACTTTTGGTTATTCTGGTGGTAGAATGAGTGTTCCCTTGCATTCATTCTCGAAAATTGACCAGGGTGAGGATATTGAGCAAGAACTGAATTTAAAGGAAGCAAAATTATTAGATGAAGAGGCTAAAATATCGAAAGAATCTTGTGCCACATCTACAGAGATTGTATTATTTAAAAGAGTGCTGGAAGATAAAGAAAATTCTATGCCTAACCTTATCGCAGGTGAAATTCCTTCAAATGAATTAGCTGCAACTTTGATGTTAGAAATTGCACTCCAAATGATGAAATGCATTGAAGAAAACAACAATAAGTTGCTTGCAAAGATATTTCAAGTCTTTGAAGATAATAGAAAGGAATTGAATGTTTCAATGGTCGAATCCATCATCTTCAATAATCAAGCTTCGAAGATAAGTACTAAGAAGCAAATCGAATCTCATTCGAACTTCGAATATTTACTCAGAAAAAGAGTTTCAACTACTGATGAAGTCTTTTGTGTTAGTGAACTACACCCATTAATTACCCGTACCTACAGGTTTCGAGGTTTCGAGGTGGCGACCAGAGCTCCCAGGAAAATAGTTGCGACTCGTGGACTCTATGTCAGTCCAAATGGCAGTGAATTTGGCAGTGCTCAGAGACGTTCACAATTATCACAAGGTCCTGTTATTCGTCGTAAGAATAGGAATCCTTTCACTAAGCATTTGTGGGCTCCGTTAAAACCAGGTCAAGCAGGATACAATTCATATGCGAGCTTGAATTGCACTGCTAACTGTGAGAGTGAGAATAAGTATGAGAGAGCCCTTGAATGGTTAAATAAAAACTTGAAGAGAATCAAAGAGACTATTAAGAACTCCCATACAATTTTGTTACTTAAAAATTATATGACCTGAGTCAATGGAGAAAGACGAGAGGATTCTGCAAATTATAACTACTATGACATTTGAACCCTCAGATGTATAAGGGAAAGTCATTTTTATATTCATATTAAAGTTAAAGAGAGATATTTCTATAGAGTTTCACATTACAATTGTTGAAACCACCTGCAAAGGTTGTATTATTATTGGAACTAAAGAAAATCATAAATAGGGCTGTATTCTTGTTGGGATAGACCACTGGCTTCCTATTTAGCTGCAAAATAGGAGGTTCAAACCATAAATATGGAACCTCTTGCTAGCATTTAAACATGTTCCATAACTACCAACTACATTGCATGCTTTATAATGAACATGAATTAAACATAAAAACGATTTTAATATGTTAAACTAATCAACCTCTTCAACGGTTGGGCCTGCACCAGCATCACTAGATGGTCCACCAGGGAATCCACCAGGAGCTCCAGCTCCAGCACCACCCGCACCGGCACCAGCACCAGCTTGATAGGCTGCAGTCATTATTGGGTTAGCAATTCCTTGCAACTCCTTTTGCTTCTCAGTGTATTCATCAGTAGATGCAGCTGCAGAACTTTCCATCCAACTGATAGTCTCATCAATTGCAGATGATAACTTCTTTCTATCATCCTCGGGAATCTTTTCCTTGAACTCAGCTTCGCTTATCAGATTTTTCAAAGAATAAGTGTACAGTTCCAATTCGTTTCTGGCCTTGATTCTTGCAGCTTCCAACTCATCCTCTTCCTTATACTTTTCAGCTTCTGACACCATCTTCTCGATATCTTCTTTAGAAAGACGACCCTTATCGTTCGTTATAGTGATCTTCTGTGTCTTTCCTGTTCCCTTCTCTAAAGCAGAGACATTCAAGATACCATTAGCATCAATGTCAAAGGTAACTTCAACTTGAGGCACACCTCTTGGAGCAGGAGGAATTCCTGTTAACTCAAACTTACCTAATAAGTTGTTATCCCTCGTTCTTGCTCTCTCACCTTCAAATACTTGGATAAGGACACCAGGTTGGTTATCCGCATACGTGGAGAAGATCTCGGACTTCTTTGTTGGGATGGTAGCATTTCTTGGAATAAGTTTTGTCATGACACCACCAGCAGTCTCGATACCAAGAGACAATGGTGCTACATCCAACAATAACAAGTCCTGGGTCTTGGAGGAGGTATCACCTGTAAGGATTGCAGCCTGAACAGCAGCACCATAAGCCACGGCTTCATCTGGGTTGATCAGCTTGTTTGGTTCTTTACCATTAAAGAAATCAGACACCAACTTCTGTACCTTTGGGATTCTAGTGGAACCACCAACAAGGACGATTTCATCCACAGCAGATTTATCAATCTTGGAGTCCTTCAAAACCTTTTCAACTGGGTCCATTGTAGATCTGAACAAATCAGCACAAAGCTCTTCGAAACGAGCTCTTGTGATTGAGGTATAGAAGTCAACACCTTCGTAAAGGGAATCGATTTCAAGCGATGTTTGAGCCGAAGAAGAAAGAGTTCTCTTTGCACGTTCGCAGGCAGTTCTCAATCTTCTTAAAGCACGTTGGTTCGTGGATAAATCTTTCTTGTACTTACGTTTGAACTCCTGTGCAAAGTGATTAACAAGGCGATTGTCGAAATCTTCACCACCCAAGTGAGTATCACCAGCAGTAGCTTTCACCTCAAAGATTCCATCTTCAATGGATAAGATGGAAACATCAAAAGTACCGCCACCCAAGTCAAAAATAAGAACATTCTTTTCCCTTTGAGCAGAGCCTCTCTTATCCAAACCATAAGCAATAGCAGCAGCAGTTGGTTCATTAATGATTCTTAAAACATTCAAACCAGCAATTAAACCAGCATCCTTGGTAGCTTGTCTTTGAGAGTCATTGAAATAGGCAGGTACAGTAACAACTGCATCAGCAATTGTACCTCCAAGGTACCCTTCAGCAGTTTCCTTCATTTTCACCAACACCATAGAGGAGATCTCTTCAGGAGTGAATACTTTTGTCTCACCTTTGTATTCAACTTGGATGTTTGGTTTCCCACCCTTGCCGATCACCTTGAAGGGGAAGTGCTTCATATCACTTTGGACGTCTTGGTCAGAGAACTTTCTTCCAATAAGACGTTTGGCATCAAAGACAGTATTCGCGGGGTTCATTGCAGCTTGGTTCTTAGCTGCATCACCAATTAACCTCTCCGTGTCCGTAAAAGCAACATAAGAGGGGGTGGTTCTGTTACCTTGATCATTAGCAATGATTTCAACCCTATCATTTGTGAAATGGGCAACACAAGAGTATGTGGTGCCCAAATCAATTCCTATAGCTTTACTCATATTTCAGTTACTTGTTCTTCTTGCTAGTAGATTATTAATTACTTAACTTTTCACCGTTAGACAATTTAAAAACCAGTGGCACGAGTGCCCCTTTATATACCTCCGCAGATGTCTCTACAAGGGGTCATGATATGTTAAATACGGGGTGCCCTTCGAAAATACTAGAACATTTTTAATTGCTGCACCGTATGATTTTGGGTGCAACGGTTTCGAACGAGGGGTACTGGGGTCCATGGTATGAGGTTGGAAGGAGCATGCTTTGAGCAAGTTGTAGGAAGAATATGGGATATTCGGAAGTTTGTGTACTTAGCCGAGATTTGTAGAAGTTGCCAGCAACGTCATTGAGCTTCTGGTGAACTTGGCCAAAATCCAGCGATGTTTCAAAGGTGTTCCAGGGTGTTCCAATAAACGGTTGCAATTCTGCGAGCTTACGTAACGGTACTCCGTATTTTCGAATGTGAAACGGTTTTCGTTCATGAAGTGAAGGACGCGTGAAAGCTAGAAGAGAGGGAAAGGGTCAGCAGATGTCATCTACACCACCAGCAACTAGCAATCCAGCAACTTCATCAAGCCTGGGACGGACCGTTGGAGTCCCAGCCGTTCCTGGTCCTTCAAATGGTGTTTTTGAGAAGCAAAGAGACTTGTTGGTCCAAGAGATCTCAAACCTGATTGACTCTGTTGTTTACAACCTTGATATGCTCAATAGGTCATTGAACGAACTGATACAAGTGGGAAAGGAGTTCGACGACGTCGGCAGACTCTGGTCACATTTCTATGATGGCATGGCTCAGGTAAAGGCCAGGAAGGGGGACACTGACGAAAGTGAAGAGGTCAAAGACAAGGAGAAAGATGCACCAGTAAGTTTCTCCAGCGATGAAGAGTAAGGTTTTCAAAATCGAAGCACACAGGGGAATCACCTTTCTTTGACAGGGCTGAGTGCATTATAAAGTGTTTAAGTGAGTGCATTGTGGGTGTGACTACCTATTGGAGTCCATAGTGATTTGTTTGTGCTTAGTATTCTGAGCACCTTGCTGATCTTATATTGACCACTTGCTTAATGGGGCATGTTTAAAGATGATGCTGCAACTACAATGTATAATGCTACTCACTACTATAGAAGGTATACAAACACATTCTCTCTCGTTCAGGTTCGACGCTGGAACTTCCTCGAGAACAAAACTCACCATGAAATGGTAACCAACACCTCAATGCACAGAATGATACTCACTAATATAAGAACCAACTAAATCAGCTTGTTTATGACCCAGATATAGAATCACCAGGATGCGCTCCAACATTCAATTGTTAGTCAAATAGCACTTGCTGCTCCATTTCCTACAATGAATCTGTGAATTATACAGAAACGAATCAACCTTCTTTTTACTTCCAGCTTACACGAATATATGTCCACGAACAATTAGATAAGCTACCTCATCTTCAATGTAGTGGTGACCACGTAAAGAACGATATCACGTAAAGATAGTAATTAATTAAATTTTACTCAAAATAGGATCTTACTATCACTGAAAGACCCAGATCTCTGCAACTCTCAAAAGCAAGACACCCGTGTCTTCCTACTACTCATAAAAACCATTGATTATATTGCTATCAAAAAATACATCACTGGATAAACATTTTAGGGAGTGTTTAGTTATAATTAAAAAATTGAACACATAGAAAAGAATACAAAATGTAACAAGGTATAGAAAGGGAACAGTAGATCGAAACACCTTCCAAAACTTAGAAACATTTGTGGTGGACAATAGAAGGTCCAGATTCGTCGTATTCTTGTTTTGAGATCCACATTTGTTGGAAAGTGGACAAAGAAGCCAAGATAGAACCACCAATCCAGACAGAGTACTTTCTTTCAGGAGGAGCAATAATCTTTACCTTCATGGATGATGGAGCCAAAGCAGTAATTTCCTTTTGCATACGTTCAGCAATACCTGGGAACATAGTAGTACCACCGGACATAACGATGTTACCGTATAATTCCTTTCTGACATCAACATCACACTTCATAATAGAGTTGTAAGTAGTTTGGTCAATACCAGCAGCTTCCAAACCCAAGTCAGATGGACGGAACAAAGCTTCAGAAGCTCTGAATCTTTCGTTACCAATAGTGATAACTTGACCATCTGGTAATTCGTAGGACTTTTCAATAGCGGAGGATTGAGAAGAGGTTTGCATCTCTTGTTCAAAGTCCAAAGCAACGTAACATAACTTTTCCTTGATGTCTCTGACGATTTCTCTTTCAGCAGTGGTGGAGAAAGTGTAACCTCTTTCAGACAAGATCTTCATCAAGTAATCGGTCAAATCTCTACCAGCCAAGTCAATTCTCAAGATACCGTGAGGTAAGGAGAAACCAGCGTAGATAGGAACAACGTGAGTAACACCATCACCGGAATCCAAAACAATACCGGTAGTTCTACCAGAGGAGTACAAGGATAAGACAGCTTGGATAGAAACGTAAAAGGCTGGAACATTGAAAGTTTCAAACATGATTTGAGTCATCTTTTCTCTGTTAGACTTAGGGTTCATTGGAGCTTCGGTCAACAAAACAGGGTGTTCTTCTGGGGCAACTCTCAATTCGTTGTAGAAGGTGTGGTGCCAGATCTTTTCCATATCATCCCAGTTGGTGACGATACCGTGTTCAATAGGATATCTCAAGGTTAAGATACCTCTCTTTGATTGGGCTTCATCTCCTACGTAGGAATCCTTTTGACCCATACCAACCATGATACCATGGTGTCTTGGTCTACCAACAATCGAAGGGAAGACTGCACGAGGGGCGTCATCACCAGCGAAACCGGCTTTACACATACCGGAACCATTATCAATTACTAAAGCAGCAACTTCTTCTATAAAATGCGTTAGTAAAAGTACACCAGGATTAGAATTTACTTGGAATGATCTGACTTGGGGTTGCTTTGGTTCATGTTGGCTGTGCCTCGATTCGATAAACTTTTCACTGTTTTTGCACGATTTTTCAATGTCGATTTTACGAGTTTTTCTCTTTGATTTTTTTTTCCTTGTGATCAACTTGGTTACACCGCCTCCTTCTTTGGGGGAATTAGGGGAAATCGTAAATTCGCTGACTCTAGAGGTGATTTGCTTGAATCATTTTCACTCGAACCAAATGGGGGGCCGGTCGTCATCAAGAACGCGTATCGTGAATGATATATGGCTCTCCAAGAATAGCAAGCCCGAAACGACCAAAAAAAAGGAAAGGTCGTGTATGGTGTTCAAAATGTGGAAATCGACAAGGAACCAGCACACACGTAACGAAATGCAAGGTATGTAGTCACCGTTACGATGTGAGCCGGTGAGGGAGAGCAGTGCTGGTGTGAGGAGTGTGCTGGGAAGAATTGTCGAGACGAAGATTTTGGTGGAAATAATTTGATTGGAACAATTCGAACATGAGCCCGATCTTCCACCTGGTGGTTGTTTATATTATTGACACAATTCAACGGTCAATCAATGCAGACACATTGGACTGCCAGTTACCAACGACTCTTGCAGTGGCATTATCCGTTGAACGAATCGTAGCCCTCTACGTCCAAATCAAATATTATCCTCCACATCCTCCCGTATCCTCCAAATCACCTTTCCAAACAACTCAATGGCAATCCCACCCAAACACCAAGCACCAAACAATCGTCGCCAACAAACCCCAATCAATCAATCATCCATGCCGTCGGGATCATACGTACCACCGTCCATGATTACTATCTATTATCTGTTATTAGTTGTATATAAAGCGTTAAAACTCTACCTATGAAGAAAGAAGAAGTTAGACGGATTTGAAAATTTATTGGAAATGAACAAGTAATTATATAGGTTTCGTCGGTGCAGGAGACGGTTTTAGTGGGCAAAAAAAATGGAGGCAGTTCTTGATTCGAGGTGGTGGAAGAACGAGATAAGAGGGATGCCGTGGTAACTCGATGGTAGTGTTGAAAAGTTGACGTTTTGAGCTGAGGTTTGTATGTCGAGTGGTTTGTTTAGTGCAGTGAAGTGTCAACGTATCCATATTTGGCAGGGGAACGTTGTTTTTGATTGACCCTTTATTGGCTCCTCTATCTATGCTTTAATGCGTGGTGGTGGTACTAGACGAGTGAAATTTTTCAGTCTCATTTTTTGGGATATCTATGGAAAGATCGTCTATTATAGTGATAAGATTTGTGTTGTATGTGGTGTCTAGAGGAGGATGCTTTGGTGGGAGCGGCGATTTCGAGAAGGTACATGATTTGGTGTTGGTTGGATAGTGTATCAGTTGGTGGTAGAGAGGATCAATGGCAAGAACGACTGTGAGGTAGCGAAGGGGCGTATGGTATCAGAGAGATGATGTAAAAAACGTGGATCTAGATGGACATAGAGGTGAATCTAGATGGAATGTAAAGGACGTGTATCTAGATGGGATGTAAAGGACGTGTATCTGGATGGGATGTAAAGGACGTGGATCTGGATGGACATAGTGGTGGATCTAGATGGGATGCACACAGAGGTGTTTAGGTGGATATAAAGAACAAAGTTTCCTCGACAATATAGATCTCACCGCTCTACATCTTGAAGCTCCTCATTTGTAGGAGGCTGCGATTGTGAACTACTTGACCCTAGTCTATACTCCAACCTATATGATAGTCATACCAAATCAATGGCTGCAAAATTTCGACTTGTTGAAAACTATGTTATATGCAGGGATGTTCTCTGATAATGCCTCACGAATGGACGGTACGCAGCTCTGCACCAGTAGATCTTGGTGATGTCAGATGTACTCTAAGGAACTCATCCACGACTTACCAACCACCGAAAATGATCAACTACTGTGTTTCCTGTTACAGTAGACCACCACATCATGTGCTAGAAAAAAAGAATCCCGTACAGCCCGGTTGTAGTTGTTGGACATTACGATTTGTTTGTGAAAAGTGCTGACTACGCTCGCTCTCAGCTGGTCATGGAAATGCTATTTCAAGGTGGCACAGTGGTCTCGATCGTCTTTTGAAGGGCTTAGGTGGGTTTTCCGAACGTTATGTTGGTCCATTGTTGGTAGAGTTTGTTATTTGGCGTGGATGAGATCGATGCGCTGGCGAATTGTTGGCACTGAAATCCCTCGCTAGCATTCGCTAATTCCGTTGCTGAATCTCCTAAAAGCGCTCACTATTCTGTCGCTATTTTTCGTTTTTTCCCACACCGTTCCCACTAATCTCGCTGAATGTGCCGCACTGATCCAATGCCATGCAAGGTCACTCTACCTCCGCCAATTAATACTTATTCAATGCTTTGACCTTGGTCTAGATGATTATCAGCATTTAATTGCTACTAGATCGATGTCAATCAACCTTCTAGTGACCACTCTGTAGACTCGATGCCAACTTTCTCTCTGTATATACTTTTCAACTCCGACTTCGTACACTGTAGTATACCCTCCGAAAAATCGTCCCACCCCCAATTACCTCTCTATTTTCCTCCCTAATTCCTCCCTAATTCCTCCCTAATTCCTCCCTAATTCCTCCCTAATTCCTCCCTAATTCCTCCCTAATTCCTCCCTAATTCCTCCCTAATTCCTCCCTAAAAATATCTTACCATCCGACCCCAAGAAATTTTCAACGGCAAACAAATCTCAAGTTCAATTCAAATTACCACTACAACCCTTATTCCATACAAAGCACTGAATCAATCAACCAAACCATCTTCCAAAATGTCCTCCTCAGTTCCATATGACCCTTATATTCCAAACCAGTCAACTGGTGACCAATCAAACGCAAGAACCGCTCAAATTCAAGCAGTACGTATACCTTTCACAACTGAATAACCTCCTCAAACAACATCATTACTAACTAAAAATTCCAGCAAATCGATGACACCGTTGGCATAATGAGAGACAACATCAATAAGGTTGCTGAAAGAGGTGAACGTTTAGACTCCATAGAAAACAAAACTGACAACTTGGCTATCTCTGCTCAAGGTTTCAGAAGAGGTGCTAACAGAGTTAGAAAGGATATGTGGTGGAAGGACATGAAGATGAGATTATGCATAGTCTTAGGTATTATTATTGTGATTATCGTCATCGTTGTCCCTCTTGTTGTTCATTTCACCTAATCGTGGTATGGCTTGATTATCTTAAATCGCTCGACCACTGCGAAGCTATTAAGCTGGGTCCCTTGAAAAGAGCTATCCTTTGGCAAATTTAATGACTTGGTTGGTACCTTGAAGATATCATCCTCTTCTGATCCATTGCTTATTGTGACTGTTGTCCAAATACTACGAGTGATCTCTTGCATTTGAAAATTGGGATACGAGACCAATCCACCTCCTACTTCACCTCACTTCACCTCACTTCACCTCACTTCACCTCACTTCACCTCACTTCACCTCACGCCGCTCACTGCCTCGATATTTTTATTCGCCCGTCATAATATGAGTTACGCTTATACTACAAGACCGGGCCCAATGTCATAAAGAATCCATTCACTACGCTTTTGATTATCCCTCTACTTCTTTATCTCTTTCTTTGTCCATGATGATATTTGTATGTTAGTTAGCATTATGTGATTTTACGAACAATAAGATGTAGTAAGTTTTGACGGTTACCATAATGGTTAGAATTGATTTTCGTAATCGGTGAAACATTGGAGAACTTGCTTGCGGTCAATGCTACTGACAAGGTAGGTTGAATACCGTCCGGATGGCCATTGCGTATTAAGTAACGAGTTCCCATTCCCTTGTTAAACCAGCTCAGCTACTTCTAGTCTTGGATCTCTAGATCCCTTGTTTCTGTGTTTATAAGAGATAACGAAGATGAAGCATTACTCTATTGTTATCTACTCGATGGCTTAATTTAAATAACCATATCTACTCGAAGAAGCATTCTCAGCCGGACCAAAGAAGCCAATCCCCATTTTCGTAGTAGTTGTTTCGTGTGACTGGATAGACTTTTCCTCTTATCGACAAGAATATATGTTGTAGAACTCAGTGAATGTCGACCACTATTCCCATGCTTATCTCACAAGTTATAGTGGCCAGGTAAGGGTCACATCAGAAAGAAAACAGCATTGAGCTTCCATTGATTTACTTCCTTTAGAAACAATTTTTATTAAGGTCTGGTTACTACGCTGATGCTTGTCGTAGTAGGAGTCGTGAGGTTGTCAACTTGATTGAACATTGTGACTTTAACTACCATAAGTGCTTAAGGGGCAATAGGAACTGAACTATTCTTAAAGCAGCATAGTAGCAGAATTCTGAACTATCAAACTAACTGTCAATTGCTTTGAATAAGAACACTAATCGAAGTCCCATCATCATTGGGAACTTGCGTATAGCACAACCTCTTTCAGCATATGTTTATTCAAAACCAGTCAGTCAATACAACTGAAGGTAGCCGCATTCAGACACTCGGATATTCCTTCCCTTTGTCTTCAACAAGATACTTAACAGCATATGACCTCAAAGAAACATACAACCTCAAAGATATGGCTGCAAAATCAAGTGTCGCTTCCCATGTCATAGTTCGTAAACGCTAGTCGCATTTTTTGACTTTGCTTTTTTGACTTCTTTTTGACTCCCCAGATCGTTACATAATCAATAGTTGTATCATTACCTGTGTACTCCTCCACCTGTTATTACAATTTTAATTCAAAATCCTCCTTTCCAATGAAAAGTTTACCACTTTCTTCTTATAACCCATATCTATTACGCCAACTATGTTCCTGTTAAGAACCTCCGCCTTGCGCACTTTGAAGACTGCCCCTAGATTCCTCTCCACCTCGAGAATCTTGCTCAATGATACCAACTATATCTTGAACAAGGACTCCCATGCCTTCAAGTACTTGGAACAAGGTCCAAAGACTATCAAGTTCACTGCCGAACACGAATGGTTAGCCATTTTTGAAGACGATACTGCCTTTGTAGGTATAACAAAGTACGCCAGTGATGCTTTGGGTGATGTCACCTTTGTTGAATTGCCTGAAGTTGGTGATGTTGTGGAGGTTGGTGATACCATTGGATCTGTTGAATCTGTTAAATCCGCTTCTGAAATTTACTCTCCAGTTGCTGGGGAAGTTTTTGCTATCAATGATGTTTTAGAATCACTGCCACAAATTATTAACTTGGATCCTATTGGAAACGGTTGGATTGCTCAAATTAAGTTATCTAACCCTGCTGAAGTAGAATCTTCTGAAGACTTAATGAACCAAGCTGAATACGAAGCTTCTTTGGATCATTAAATAGGTGTATCTGAGAAACCCCGCTTCAACTGGGGAGTCAGGAAACTAACGATCGCATTCTCAAGACCTTAGAAGTTATTGAATCAATAGTATATCGATGCATAGAAGAGAATACAATAAATGCATAATAATAAGATTAATCTTTACATATATTCAATACATTAAAAAAAAGATTAACGGGAATTTGCTTCGTTACTGACATTAAATCATTTGCTAAACAGCCATATCACAGCTCAATTAACTCGTACCTCACTAAATCACACTAGTTGTCACCTCAAACTTCTAATGCTGGGGTCTTGCCCTTTACTCTACCCAAAACAAGTTGGCTTGTGTACTTCAGAATGAAACTATCATCATGTAACATTTCAAAGCTCTCAGTACAATCTCTGCCAGCATAGTTTGCGATTGAAGCCAGTCCACCAGGATGGTGTTCCAAGAAGGATGTCAAATCAAGGACAACATTCTTGATGATTACCCAGCAGTCAGTAGAAGTGTTATGCTTCGCAATCTCCTCAAGAGTATACTCAGTTTCTGGTATGGAAAAAGGAGCAGGCTTCGCTGCTTCAGCCTTTGCAGCTGGTTCAATTTTGTTTGGAGCTGCTGTTGCAGTCTGAGATTCTTTAGCAGAAGCTTTCACTACTTCACTGCCAACAGCCTCTTTGTTGTCCCATTCAATGACCACCTTTTGTGGATGTGCTGGGTCAATATGTAAGTGAATCATTCCCAATCTATCTGTGGCAGAAATTGACCTTTCAATCTCGGTAGCAGCTGGTGCAGATACTAATTTATGCATGAAATAGCTTGTGGCTTCGTCTGCAGCAAGCCTGCCATAGACCACGCATGCTAACAAAGATGATCCACCAAGTCTGTTGTGACCATGAACCCCTCCAGCCAATTCACCCGCTGCATATAAACCCTCAAATGGCTTGAATGAGCCTTCTGATTGATATACAACCTGTGATTTATCATTAATTTTGACACCTCCCATGGTGAAATGTAATACCCTTGTGATGAATGATACGTGGTATTTGGCATTCGCATCATATACAAATGGCGTAGCAGGAAAGAACTTTTTACCATAAAGATCTTTCGTTGCGCCTGTAGCTGCTTTATTATAAACTGCTATCTGGGCTGACAATTTTGAAGCATCCAGGTGGCCAAATTCTTTGAACAATTCGGCACCAGAGATAGTTTTCATCAAGTTTCTAGATTTGTAGTGCTTTACATGGAACTGTAAACGAGATTCTGCATCTTCGCTCAAGACAAGGCGAATAGGTCCGTTTCCCAATTTCAATTGCTTTTCCATTTCTGCACTAACATGATCTCTTGTACCCAACTCATCGACAAATCTCTCGCCTTTGCTATTAAACATAATACCACCTTCACCTCTCAAAGCTTCTGCTCCCAAAAACAAGAAACGAGGTTGTTTTTTGCCGTTAATGGTGTCAGTATCATTCAAGTCAATCAAACCTGTAGGATGGACCTGAACCTTATCCATATCAATGCCCAAACCACCGCCTTTGGTAATAATTTTCAAACCATCGCCAGTTGCATGAACGCCGTTGGTTGATGGCAAATCTATGATATCTGGCCTATACTTACGCAACAACGAGTTCTTAGTGAAGTCAGCAGCATACCCTCCAGTGCTCATAATAACTGGTCCAAGCAACTCGTGCTTTTCCTTAGATTTCAAGTCCTTATAGATGACACCAGCGACTTTAAACTCGGACTCTGGGTCCTTGACAAGATCAACAACTTGTGAGTATTTCAAAATGGATACCCTATCTGGTTCAGTCTCGCTCAATTTCTCCAACGTCTCAATCAACTTGTAAGTGATGGCCATTCCTGGAAATTTCGAATCCTTGCCTCTATGGGTTCTTGGTTGCGAGTGACCACCCAATCTCGACACAACAGTTAAATCCAATTGGAATACTTCTTGTAACCAATGAATAGCATCAGCAGAGTTGTATGTTAACACTTTAATTAATTCCGGGTTTGCACGGTCTTTTGCAGTATCCAAAGTGTCTTGATAAAACTGCTCCACTGAATCACCGATTGATTCGTGAACTTGGGTACGGGTGAGTGCACCATTGATACCAGAAGTGGCTTTGCCACTGTTACCACTTAAGAAACCTTGTTTATCGAGCAACACCACGTTTGCTCCACGTAAGTATGCCTGGTGTGCAGCAGAGAGTCCTGCAAGGCCACCTCCAACAATAATAATAGGATTTTGAATAGAACTCATGTATTTCTCGAACAATAGATAGGGATGTGAGGCTTATGAAGATTAACAATACTAATTATACAAGTGATAGTACTGGATCAGTGATTAGTTAAAAGTCAGTTGATTTATACTCTTCACTCGGACTTTTGAGCTCCTTTATATGCTTATGTAGCAAGTCAGTATCATTGGCTGATAATTGGCATTTGCGGGGGACAACCAGTTCCACAGTCAGCAGACGCGCATTTCATCCCAACACAAAACGCAACACCAAAATGTCAACGGTGTCTTCCGTGAAATGGTTCCGGGTCATCACAGTAGGTGCTAAACGCCAGAGACTATGTTAATGACAATGCCAGAAACAATGCCAGTGTCTATCAATACATTTGCGCTGTTGTCCAACTTTAAATTACTTTCAAGTATGACCAATCGAGGGGGGTGAGATGTGGAAGTGTGTAGGGAAATGCTATTTAGCCTTATAATTCATAGGCCAGTCCTCGTAAAGCATTGCCCTGATTACCTTGATTATGCAATGCACAATCGGTGCCCGCAAAGTGTTAAGCTTTGCAGCAATTAGGATCGTTTCCAAATGAGAAAGTTGATAGTGTATGTCTTGACTAATGTGAAATATATTGCAATGCAAAACTCACATCTTGGAATTGAGCCTCTGTGGCTATTAATGAGTCTTCGTTCTTATCAAGTGCCGCATGATTCAAGTGATTCCAAGTGGTGGAGTCACCGTAAAGCATGGCTGGTGGTTTGATGAACTGGCCCTTTTCTTTGGTGCACCTCTTGCAATTATAGGTATCGTGCGTATCACATGCAGTATTTGGCTGATAGAGGAAGAGTTGTCTCAAGTTGTCAGCACTGAATAGTCTTTCAACATCTTGGTTGTCGTCAACCACACAACTAGATAGTGAAAGTTTCATTGATTGTCGTTGATAAATCTTCTCCTCAATAGTCCCCGTCAGGATGAATCTGTAGATAAAACAGTCCTTCTTTTGACCATCTCTCCAAACTCTGGCTAGTGCCTGCTGATCTGCAGCAGGATTCCAATCAGGGTCTATCAAAATAAGTCTATTAGCACCAATTAAGTTGATACCACACCCACCAGCTTTGGAGGAAAGCAAAAAGATAAACTCAGTGCCTTCTGGATTGTTGAATCTATCAACTAACTTTTGTCTCTTGTTGATGTTTAACGTACCGTCGAGTCTTAAAGCTCCGTACTTCTTAGTACGGCACATTTTCTCGATCAAATCAAGCGTCTGTGTGTAGTTGGAAATGAGTACAATCTTATCATCAGTTTGAGTTCTTATCTGATGGAGGAAACGTTCCAAAATAGTGAACTTACCACTGTGCCATGTCTGAACTTCCTTGCTAGAAAACCCACTGGAGCTTCCAAGGCACAGCATGTAGTCTTCAGGAATAAACTTCTCACAGCCATCAATGTCTTCTGGTAAGTTGAGTAAATCAGGGTGATTACATAGCTTCTTCAACATTCCTATTGCTTTCAATGGTTGAGAACCGGCTCCCTTGATTAATTTTTTGATCTCGGGAGAGTTGATGAAATGGGCATATATTGACTTTTGCATTGGTGCCAAATTTGTGAACAAGACGTATTCGTACTTAACCGGAAGATATTTGGATAAAATATCATTGGTTCTCCGAATGATGAACTTGGAAACAAGCGTTGACATCTCTTCCAACTTCCCATCACCAGCTGCTCTCTCCTTGTCAGTGGCATCAGCATCTCTTCCACGCAAGATCACCAATTCAAAGTTCTTTCTGAAGTCCATTCTCGTACCTAGGTAGCCAGGATTGGCAAAGTTCAAGAGTGAAAAATATTCGGAAAGATCGTTTTGAATCGGAGTTCCTGATAAGATAACTCTTCTATCACATTTCAACGAGTTGAGAGCGGTGAAAGTGAGCGAATCCCCATTTTTCAATCTGTGCCCTTCATCTGCCAACATTAGGCCAACCTCAGTTCCAGCCAATTTATCCACATTCCTTCTTAAGGTTTCGTACAGTATAATAAGCACTGGACGTACAATGTTTCTGCCCTTAGCAACGGACCATTGTTGTAATGCAGTTCCTAAGTCTGCCATCTTCGTTGATTTTCCATCAACTGCTAAAGGTGTAAGAACACCTTCACCAAGCCATTTGACGATTTCATTAGCCCAGTTACGAACCAAAGACGAAGGGCAAACGATAATGCATTTGTCGATTGTTTTCTTTCCTCTTGGACTTTGTTTGAGTAATGTATACATAAGTGCAATGCATTGCAACGTTTTACCCAACCCCATTTCATCAGCCATAATACAACCTTTCGCTCTAGGGTCGATCAAGCCTGCGGTGCATCTGTACAAGAACTTCACGCCTGATACTTGATGAGGTCTTAAAACTTTGGCAAGTCTTGGGTCTATAACCACAGGAACGTTGGGAAACTTTTCCATCGCCAATTCTGGATTGGTGACTATTCCCAACATCTCAGCAAGAGATTTATGGACTCTTCTCTTTTTTGAACTGTCTACTTCAACTTCAATTGACTCTTCCGGTATCACTTTGCCTTCTAACTTCGGTATTATATCTACTGTTGGATCGTATAAAACAATTGCAAACTCGCTCATTGGATCGTGTAATGCCCTTGGAGGTAAAATGACATTCTTACGGGTACCCAAGGCTGGAGGTGGGCCCTTTCCTAGAAACTCTTGATTCTTGATATTGTCTTTGGCAAAAGGTACAGTGAATGATTTACGAAACTTTTGCTCAGTGTTAGCAGCATTACCACTTTTAAGAACGTTACGGGTTAACAAAGCTCCTTTCCGCTTGACTAGCTTAATCGAATTACCATTTTCGTCTACACCGTAGTCATGATCAGCTGTTGTGGCGACTGTAACTGCAAACTCAACACCATCATCGGCATAATTTATTCTTTTTGTTCTCCCGGAACGGGTTGGCAAGTATTCGCTATCGCCTTTCGATGGTGAGGGTCTCTTAGCAAAGGGGACTTGGAAAGGTTTGGCAAGTCTTTCAGAACTGTTTGTGACGCGTGGAGGTCTACTTTCCTTGGGCATTCCAGCACCGCATCCTCCTGGAGTTGTAAACTCGGTCAATATCTTACGAGCCATGTTCTTATCGGTGTCACTGTAGGCTCGAAGTCGTGAAATAGGTCTTGGTGGGGGTGTAGTGTATGATCTAGTGCTTAGAAGGGTGTAGTTGCAAATCGTAATTTTTTGTTTACGCGTTGTGAAATTTCAAAACCAAAATAAAGGACTTGATCTGTGGTTCAGAGGGTGGTACAGGTTAGTTGGATGTTACACATAGATATTGAGCATGCAGGGTGATAAAGACCATGAACTCTGAGGTTGAAGGATGTTCAAGATTATGGAAAGAGTATTGAAGGCTTTCACTGTTGCATTTGAAGGGTTATTAAAGTACACTGAGCTGACTGATAATAGTGTGGTGAGTACCGTTGATGCTGAAGGAAGCTCTACAATCCATGGAACACAAGGATTTGTATCAATTGGTATTTGATTAACTTCTTTCAACATTAAAGTTCGATCAAGCTCAGAAAAAGCTTGTTAGGAAAGTTAACAACGACATAGTTATGCCATATTCTACATGGTACATCAAGATTTCCATACATTCAAATTTGTTGATCTAGCTAAGCGAATAATAATCCAGCCACAACTTCATTATACCTGAGTCCCTTGACTGGGGTTTCCTTTACAATTTCATCAATGTCTGCCAAATCCTTATCGGATAACTCGATTATGCTTCCCAAGTTGGACTCAATTCTGGCCTTAGTGGAACCTGAAGGAATTGCGACAATGTTTGGTAAGTTCTTGACACCATTATATTCCAATCTGTTGGAAATGGAGCTGATCCAAGATAAAGCAAGGCATTCCAAGGATACCTGCTTTTTCTCATGGGCGTATTTATACAAGTTCTTAACCAATTTGATATTGTGCTCGTAGTTATCAGCAGTGAACTTGCCCAAGCGACGTCTGATATCACCTTCAGGAATATCGTCTCTCCAAGTATCTGGGTTTTCAGCACAATGATCGGTTAAGTAACCTCTGCACAATGGAGAGTAAGCAACAATAGCAACACCATGCTTACTACACTCTTCAGCGCACCCATTGGTAAGGATATCCTGACACATGATGGAGAATTCCAACTCAACGCAAGTGATTGGGAACACATCAAGCGCTTTTGCAATTGAGTTTGGACCAACCTCTGTAAGGGAGATACCATCAAGCTTTCCTGCTTTGACGTATTCAGCAATATAGCCAATTGTTTGAGCATATGGAACGTTAGGATCAACTCTTCCAGCTTCAAAGAGAAGCTTTGGTCTCTTGGCTGGGTCAGTTGGGAAATAACTCAAAATGTTATCAATTGACTTACGAACACCTTCTTCAGTACCGTCTGGTGTAAGTGTAGTAGTATTTATAGCACCTTTGATGCAGACGATCAATTCCCTATTGAACTCATCCGAGTTAGTTTCCAAGAAAGCCTTGATGTATTTCAAGTTAAGACTATCTGGTCCATAAAATTCACCACCATTGATGAGCTTCGTACCGAACTTTTCATTGGAAGTGATGAACTTCAAAGTGTCAATAGCTTGTTCTAAAGGTTTAGGGTGAGGAGTCCAAGTCAATGACATGGTACCGAAACCGAACTTATCTTTAATTGCAATTGGAGAGTGAGACATAATAGGTTGATTGACAGAAGTGTATACTAGAGATGATGATAAATGAAGTTGGGTAATTGAAGATTTCAGAGGCCTTTATATACTTTTAGGTTGTCCGCAAAGATCTTACTAAAGTTATGACCTGACCGGAGCTGAAGTTACTATTTGCACATTGGTAAAGTGTAACTGCATTTGATAGAGGTTATCACCGATTAAAATTTGCAGGTTAGAGTGCGTTTACAGGATCGTTTTATCATCAACAAGGTGTTTAAACATTATTGGCCCAAAGCTTGCTACACCCTAGTTTCATTTGCATGTTGGAGATAAGGATGATCCGAATGACTGCTGATCTTCGGAAGAAGCATTCAAGGCGAGACTAGAAGAAGTTCGTAGGAAGGTAAAGGCTGTGATGAGGTAGTCAACTCTCAGTACATCAGAGAACTTGAAATTCCCATATTGCTGGTTGGACATGAACTTCAAAAGGAGAAATCGATTGTACCACTCTTGGCAGCACAAACACGGATTCGGAGGTGATAAAAGGGTCCCCGTTAGACTTTCCACAATCAAAGTTGATGCAAACTACTATCTTGCAATCTTTAAATCTTTGATATGTTGCCTATATTGGGGTGCTTCCTATGTCTAGAATGGGAAGATTGTTTGTAGAAACCCTTCGCGGAAGTTCTAACAATTGCTTTCTGCTTCTCCATACATTGTTTAATTCAAGTACTTCTTTAAAATCACTCCCTTTCGTTTGCTCACTGTGAAATATTTAGCTAATTTTATACAATTGCTCCCAAATATATAGTTATTGGTAAAGTCTCCTCCTAAAGTGAACCGGTGAACGCATTTTCTTGCTACCCTGGTGAAGATGTATTCCCATGTCATTGATTCCAGTATGTTCAACTGTGTATAGTCTCAAAAAATACTCTTCCCTAGCAGTATTTCTAGCAAGGCCTCGTTAGCGAGAAACGAAAATCCTCCCTAATTTTTCTTGTAAGTTTTGATTTCTCGCTACGATTTTGCACTTTTGCACCACCCTCCCTAAGCAACTTACATGGACCAAATACTAGCCAAAGCATCGAACCAGGCCGTTACCTTCGCCATTAGGTCCGGGATATCTCTTGCTTCTGGATATGCTATCAAAACAATCTCAAAGTTCCTAGATAGGATCCCACCACTGGCACAGAAACGGGTCCAAGCAGCCAAGCGTAAGATTCAAACCAAGATCGATATATTGGGAATATCGATTGATTTGGTCAAACTTGCAGCAGCAAGAGGGAACACTACGTTGGAGGCAACCATAGAATTGGTCAATGAATTGAATGAAGAATTCGATCTGTTTGAAGACACTGTCAGTCTGATATTGGCCGATTTAACAAGCAGCAATGAGAAGGAATCAGTAAAGAAACTAGAAGAGTACATGGCACATCTATTGTTGCAGATCAATGACGCAATTCCTCTCATTACCTTGTCACTTGCTACCTCTGGGATTAATTTAAATGGTAATGTCTCTTTGGATTCTATTTCGCCGGGGAGATTACTACAGGCATCGAACTTGATCAACAAGGCTAACGAATCGAATGTTCTGATAGTTGGCCCAACTTTTGATTTGGTGATGTACTCTATATTTTACAACCCCAGCAGGATGAAATATGTCGAGAATGAGGCTACCAATGATTTATCATGTATCTCTTGGAAAGAAGAGTTTGCTAGAGCTCTGGTTCAGATTAAATCAACAGGGCTCTTTAATTATCAGTTTGAGATTTTGGAAGACTATAGAGATGGCCGATACCACGAGGACTCAGCACCGAGGTCGAAGAAATATGATATAAAGAGAGTAGAGCGATTGTTCTTCACTGCGCTGGGCACTTTGCTTCGTCTAGAGGGTAGGAACTCGCCTGTACTAATTCTAAAATTTGTCAATGGTAAAAATGAAGAATGGATTGCTTTGGGAGAAATTTTGCATGGTGAGTTTGAAGATGATGCCGAAGATGATCTGGATGAGGAAGACAAGGAAGACAAGGAAGACAAGGAAGAAAAACTTGCAAAACCTCTTCCTAAAAACACTTCTCTTTCGCTTCTAGAGTACTTGCTTAGACTCACAAAACTACAAGAAGTCGAGCAAAAATCTATACTAGATATTAAAGATGAGGTTTTAGGATTGTACTTGCATGATCAGGAAGCAACAGATCCAAGTGCAGCTTTACCGAAATCGATAAAGCAAAAGCAACAAGAGATGAAGAGATCGGCCAAGACTGAAAGCACTCTCACGATGAATTCTAACATAGAGCGAATCAAGCTCTTAGACTTGTAATTCACCAACTAGCCTTCGCATTGAATTAAGTCGTCCAATTAGTCATGATTTTATGAATAGAACCTATTAAAATACTTCTTTGTAACAATAAGTACGAATGGAAGATGTAGTAGTATACAATAAAGACCGAAACCCAATAAATAAATAACTAGTAGAAAAATGGTATTATACAATGAAGAAAACAGCTCTGCTGTAGCAATGTGTTGATTCGTTAACATAATTTTGAAAACCTAATCCGCTCTATACCTTTCCATGTCTTGCAGAAAGAAGTCTTGCAACAGAGGAATGTCCAATTCGTAGTCATAGTCAACCGTAGATGGAGGAACAACACTTGTATCCGTTTCGTTAGTCTTCGAGTTTGTAGACAAGAAACTACATGAACGACTCTGCGGGAGATCAGGCACATGTGCGACAACCGCTGGGGGTGAACCCCTTTTGCTCAGCTGAAGCACAATACCACCATACATATTTACAAACGAAGAAGACGTGCTCAAAGCACTAGAACTTAATGTCTCTGGGAAGTGTTGCAGGGTCAGATTAGTATGCAGCACCGGTTGCAGCAGTGGGAACATTTGCAGTTGAGTGAAATGATCAAAGTCATCCTTAACATTAGTTGCTCCCAAACCTGTTCTTCCAAAGTGCTGGTACGCATTAATATCCTCAATGCTACTTGCGGTGGTGTTCATTGCAGAGCTTTGAGGATGATGTGCATTGTCTGAGTTGTCTGAATGGTCCACAATACGGTCCATATAATCAGGATGATGATCAGAATAAACACCAGAAGGAGGAAAGGCAGCTGAGTTCGTTACATTGGGTAGATTTCCTGTAGTTAAGTTGTGTGCTGTCGAGTTCAAATCGAATGACCTATTTGAAGAGTTTGATGCCATAGACATTACACTCTCAGGTCTTTTCGGCCTTATTGGTTGATAGTGCGTAGTTCCCATCGAGGATAAAGACGCATTAGAGCTCGCGTGGGGACGTAGGGGTTTGGGTTGATGTTGTTTAATCAGTTTCTTATGCGACAAAGACGGAGCCTGATTCGTTAACGGTAAGAACGAAGCAGGAACAACCGATACTGACTTTGATTGAACAATTTTCAGTTGCAGCAGCAGCAACAGTTCTCTTTTTGTACTTGTGATTGACAGTAATGGGTTCAGTTTATCATTTTCAAATGAATATTGACCCACCAAAGGGAACAAGGGGAACATGGACTCGGCAATATCGAACTCGCCTGGTGATAACTGTGGCGGCGCAAATGGATATTCCTGTTCCATAAAAATTTCCTCCTTTCTTGGAGGTAGGTCTTCTAATTTTGGCTTCCGGTTAAGTTGTTGTTTCGGTTGGTTCAGAGTATCGACGCTATCTTTGGATTCATTGTGAGTTCCATTTTGATTATTATTTTGCACTCCGTTTTGACTGCTCAGGGAATTATTTGATTCGGCATGCTCCTGGTTATCATTTGGAGATCCAGTGGTATGGTAATATGAATTATCAAAAGCAGGAAATTGCCTATCAGACAGAGATTCTGGCAGTGCAAAAAGATCATAAGTGACCAGACTGTCAAAAGGAATCTCCTCAAGACCACTGTAGCCATTGTTGATACTGCTACTGGTACTGAAATCCGTGCTGATAGCAATTTCATGCCCATTTGCAGTGGTTGGACTCACACTGTTCGACTGATTTAACGAAGATGAGCTTGAACAGCACGACTTTTTCTTGACAGCTTCAGCATTAGCAGCGGAAATAAGGGATACTTTCTTAGCTTTTTCGGAAGCCAGCAAATGATGAATGCTCTGACCGGAGCCCGTGATAGGTTTCAGCGATGGAGCGCAAGTACAATGGGAAGTCGAGAAACACAGACAGCTTGAAGAATGGGCCAGCCCTGGGGCCTTGCCTCTTTTCCCGCAAGTACACAGTACGTGAGCGTTTTTTAATTTACGCAGCTCACGACAGTGATGGCATTGCAGAGAGGGTCTGCCCTTTGGTTTGATCATAGTTAATGGCTGATCGGTGTGAGTACAAGTAGTCACCCTATGGCCACGGATACACCGTTCGCAGGCGTACTTGACGCCGTTGAGAAGCACCATTGTGGCAGAAGCAGCAACGTATTGGAAGTAACCGTTGAAGCAGGCACTTTCTCAAGGAACGGACAGGGGACTTTGCTTTGAAGCAAGAAAATTCGAAATTTTTGACTTTGGAGGACAAATCTCGATTTCGATTTTTTTTCTTTTTTAGCGACAATAAAATAGTGACAAATTGACCAATTCGACAATGATATTTAAAGCCACGAAATAGACAACAGGGCACGGTGGTATTGATTTCACCTGTGGGTGATGGAGGAGGATAGCTGTAAAGGAATTTTGATTGATTTTGACGGTATTGTTTGATGATTTTGTGGAGGGTAGTGGAGCTAGGGGATGTCTTATTGCGATGAATCTGGTGATCAACGGTAGTGCCTTGCTATTGGATACCCTTGGACGGATACTCTGAATAGGTATTAGACGGGTAGTTTTTAAGGTGTGTGAGTGGTTTTAGGCTTCTTACTTAGTCACTCAATCAGTTGGTCAGAAGATCACGTATTCTTTCTTACTCTTTCTTGCACCCTTCTGACAAAGGTACTCTACTGGAAGACTCAGACTCTATACTGAAGCTCTCACTATCGTCACAACTCGTTATCGCTCTCGCAATATCGCTGGCAGTCACAGCACCTTAAGAAACTAGGTATCAACCACACTATATTATATATACCTGGTGTGGTTGTATATATTACATAAAGTAAGAAAGTGAGAAGTATTTATAACTGCAAAAGCACGGAGGTGCAAATTTAGTGATAAGATCTGAGCTGAGCTCTAGGGAGAAATCATTTTTGGGTCCGCAGCACCTAGAAGAGTCTCCCGTTAATCCTCCCGCTAAAACTACAAAGAGGATTTGTGATTGTGTGAGCCGTTCTCTGACCCAAGTATCTACAAAAAAAGTACTCTTCCCGTCACGGCATGTGCTGGCATGGCTTTCTTCTACGCATCTTGTCTAATTTATCCTGCTTCGGTTGGATTGGCTATTGTCAAATCAGAGAATTCCCTCAGCGAAGACATTGGCTTTTCTGAGTGTCTGAGCCACCTTGAGCCGTGTGCGATGATAAATTAGCATCCTGTATATCCTGTATAGAAACAGGTGAGATTTGGCGGTCTTTTGGGACTTCAGCAGAGGGTCTGGATGGGTTCACTAGCGAGAGAGTGCTCATGTCACAACACATTATGTGCTTTGGAGCAGGCTTGCTTGTGGTGTGGTGGTTGGGTGCCGAGTGTTGTGGTGTGGTGGTTGGGTGCCGAGTGTTGTGGTGGTTGGGTGCTGAGTGTTGATTCGTCTTGTTATACTCACTTGTCGTCCACAATCGCCGGACTTGATACTCTATTCAGGGGAACGACCGGGTCACACATTGAGACTGATGTCACCGAGCCTGGTTTGTTGTGATATTTTGTTTTGGGTTCGTTGGCATTATGGCCTGATTGTTCTCGTCGATCGCTGCTTGGTTCTCGGCTATAACCTGTTGCTCTTTCTTGTGTCGCTGCCAGTTGAATACTTTGATGGAGTCTATGATGTGATAATTTATAGGTAATCCAAAGCCACTGTGGAATTAGGCTTTCTTATCAAGATCAACGGTGATCTTATCAGCTTATTAGTAGATTTATTCCGAGAAGAGTATGAATCAGCACTGGTTGTGCTGGACCTTTGGTTGGTCGTTGTAAGAACATGGCGTTGGTACCACGTATTCGTCATCATCTTCTTCTGACACTATTACTAACGAATTACCACCGCAATTATCAACACTTTTCACAGGAAAAAGATCTAGCCAACATGTTGGCCATCTTGATTGCCAACTCCCCACATTAACACGGCCTGAACATTGTATAAACATTGGTTCATCTCGAATACTTGAGCGTTATCGTAGTCCATTGTAGGCCCACGTTCGTGGGCACCTAAAATTTAATGATTTGGTATTTTTTGCAGCCATCGAATAAGACGAACGAGCTCTTTGAAGTTGCAATTGTACGTGGAAATCATGGAGAAGAACCCTGAAAACCTTGGAGAGAGATGGTCTAATGAATTCTTCCTTGGCCTACTAGATTGCTACATGAAACTTTAACTGTTCATCATTCATATCAATATCCACATTATTTAGAGGAATCAACTGTACTCAAATCGCTCAAGTCGAACCTTCGACTGAAATTGTACGTCGTTTCTTCACTGGTGCCATGTATTACGGTTCCATCTCAATGGAAGCCCGCTCTACCTTAGCCGTTGCTATGAATAGATTTTGCGCCTTTGAGTTCTAACCTCGTTTGGTGCGTATGACCTACGCACAGTTGTATGTTCGAGGAACACCACTCTAGAATCTATTCAGCTGCATGTGGCCCACGAAACACTCCTCACAACTTAACACCAAAATCTGGTTTGGTCAAGACTTCGTAGTTGCTTCCGAACATCTTATCTTCAGCAACCAACCTTGTACCACTAACATTTCTAAAATCTACAAAGGACTCATCTAACTGATCAAGGCTAGTTACCCCTAATAAACGCATATTCATCTCAAGTTCATCCTTGAGAATCTGCATGGCTTTGTAAACTCCATCATCACCGTAAGTAGACATCGCGTAGAGGAATGGGCGACCGATTCCAACACCCTTGGCTCCAAGACATATGGCCTTCAAAACATCAGTGGCTCTACGAACTCCTCCGTCAACGAAAACTTCGATTTTATCCTTGAGTCCTCTTTCTCTAAGAATCGGGTTGAGTTCTGCTAAAACCTCAACTGGAGGTTTTGAATAATCCAATTGTCTCCCACCATGGTTTGATAAAACAATACCATCAACTCCATGTTCGACAGCTTTAAGCGCATCACTGACTGTTTGTATGCCTTTGAGAACAATGGGCAACTTAGTAACCTTTCTGATCCAAGCAATATCCAGCCAGTTTAGCGAGGTATCGATAAAGGAAGATATAGCACGAGCAGCTCCATTTTCTGTGTCTGCTTGGCCCAGATCCTTCTGGACAGCTGTATCTACTTCATTCTGTACGTTCTTGGATCTCATATCCTTTTCTCTTCTACCAAGCTGTGGGGCATCAACAGTAATAAATAATCCCTTTATACCTCTTTCTGCTGCATGCTCCAAAATCTCTCTTGTGATTTCACGATCACGATTAACATACACTTGCAACCATTGAGGCTGATCATCTCGAGCAGCATCCACGACTTCATCAAGCAGACACAGCGAAAGCATACTGATCATTTGAATAACACCTTGGTCATGTGCGGCTCTGGTCATTACCATCTCCCCATCAGGGTGTCCCAATCTACCCAATGCCGTGGCAGTGACATAAAATGGAACAGACAGCTTTTGACCCAACATTTCACAGCTGAAATCAACATGAGTCACATCGACAAGCACCTTTGGTTGAAAGAAAATGCGTTGGTATCCAAAGTGATTTTCACGAAGAGTGATTTCATCGTCACTTCCCAGAGAGTAATATGCCCATGCCACAGCTTCCATGATATGGCGAGCAACAAACTCGAAGTCATGGAGATTGTAAAGAGATGAAAGCGGTGGTTTATTCTTTGCGAGAACACGGCGACGGAGTTCTTGAGGGGTAGGAGGATCGTCTTCATCATCATCGTCGTCTACGCTGGGGCTTGTAGTTGGCGCAGCAGCGGAGATTGTAGCTGGTTGAGATCGTGCGTTATCGAGTTTCTGAGCTTGAAAGTCGATTGGCTTCTTGTCATCTTGTGAATCGTACTCAACATCATACTCGTCCACAACGGCAGGTACGGGGTCCTGCTTGGCCCATGTAGCCTTCTGCTTTGGTTCTTTTGGAGCAACGGCCCCCAAATGATATTGCGGCTTCAAGTACCTGGTCAAGGTATCTCCAGGATGGACTGGATCAAATACCTTGGTTGCATCCTTACCCGCATATTTCAAGATAATCGCAGCCCCACCGGGATGCTCGTCAACGAAGTCCAGGAGATCATAGGCCTTATCATGGATTATGACCCAGCAGTCTTTGCGAGTGTTATGTTTGCGAACTTCACTTTGATCCATAATAGCGTAATTAACCAAGTGTACCTTCGATGCGTTCAGAAGACTCCACGCATCATTCCTCACAGACCCTTTTATACTTTTCACTCACTATCACGTTCTGATGTCGGAATAGGCTCTATTGCCTGATAGAGGCTGCGGGTTATCTCGATCCGGATTTCCCCACATTCGTTTTCTTTTGGGGGATGTCTTTCACTCAATCGTTTGATGGGCAAAGACATTCAGTGGTGGCTCCAAAGGTAGGCAAACTTAGCCTAAGACCGAACACCCCCACCTTTGCTGGGGAGAGATAATGTTCCGGGTTGACTCCTCAGTCAGCTTCCTGATTAGGGAGCGAATTGAAAGGTTGTGGTTGAGGATTGTTACACAAGAGCCTATATCTCGGGGTATAATTCGAGTCTCCGAAGCCATGAGGTCTTGGCTTGACTATGATCGACCATCAGCCAATGGGACTCCTAATGTATGTAACGATCAACGCAGGTGCGCATGTTTGGGGGAGAATTGTGTATTTTGAAGCTGAACAACACTTAAGTATGTGGCAGTATGTTATGGTAAGTGGGGAGTGGTTTGGAGGATTAGCTCCTAGGACGTTGAACCGTAGCTTGGCTCAGTATGCCTTAAAGATGGAATTACACTATTGTTAATGCAGTTTAATAAGGAACCACTACTGTTGCCCCATTCAGATGGTGAACATGGGATACTAATGGTGTACCAGGCAACCAACGCTGGGTAGGTGTTTATAACCAATAAGAGGTTACAGTGTGAAGTGTGAAGTACTACGTGTGATCCTAGAGATTCACTACATTATATACAGGCTCGAAGGGTTTTCACTCAAACCAACTTTGTAAAGGACAATAGTATGCCAGTGGGTGAAATAGATCCTTAGTGATAACACGTTGTACCATTAAATTAGCTCTAGTGCATTTGTTAGTGCAGAATTATGTCTACTAATGATTTTGCAGCCATTCTGCTTGCAGTCAAATAAGTAACTACAAACAGTTAACACCACTTCATATTATGAACAAGGAGTCCCCACTTTTTGAATGAGCTGCCGGATACTTGGTACACCTTTTCCATTCAAAAAAAAATTACATGAAGCAAGCACCCTGGGCGAATCATTGGCACCTGTAAACAATCCGAACCATGAAACTCAAATCGACAATCAAATTGCAGCTAGATAAATGCACTGAAAACTGCAGTTGATTGCGTCTTGCTAGTCTAATGTGCTTATCATCAACTATGCCGAAGAAACCTGAGCTGTAGTCTGTTAATGGTTTCCTACTCAGTGTCTCCTTCACCAAGTATTGGTGTGCTTGGATCCAAAAAAGATTGCAGCACGAGAGTTTCGCACATTGTTTCAGGATACGCAATTGTGTCAGCTTCTGATAAACCGATGGAGGAAGATGTTCAGTCTGCTGTATCTGAAACCTTGATTAGCAGAGTAGGCAGCCGAGTGAGCAATAGAGCCTCCTATATGACAAAGATTAGAGGGTCCCGTTTTCATCTGTCTTCATTGTATGACTATATACTTGCAGTGTCGTATCATCACCATATAAAAGAACCCTAGATGTCGACTGTATCCCAACCAACACCTGCAACCGACTGCAAGAAACCATTTGGCACACCAACTTCTTGCCTAGCAACATCTCTCGTCACCAACAGCCACCCTTCTCCGTCCTGTCTTGCTCTAAACCATGCTCTCCCTCCATCAGTACTCTTCTGCCCCGTGCCAGTCCTTCGTCTACAATACACGAGCAAATTAAACAACAAAAGGAAAATACCACAAAATCCACCCTAGAATGTCGACTTTTCCTTTCATATCAATTAGACTACAATTGATTAAGCGTTCATTCTCAAATGAACGAGAAGAGTCTTCTTCACGTCTTAGTCTCATAGGGTGAGACCAATCCCAAACAAAAAGAAAAAAATCACAGGGATGTTGACACACTAAACAGAAGACACACGCGAAAGTTTCAGGACTTCACGCATTTGACAATTACAAGGTGGAGATGTTAGTAAACGAGGTGGTCGATAGTTGACGGTGGGCCAGTCTATCGAGAGTCGATTATTCAAGTTTTTTGAATCGTTCACCCAGTCGAGCATCCTACTGTTGGCACTCTTCCTCTACCTCCTCTAACACTACTGAGCATCCCTCCAACCCCCTTTGACCCTGTTACCTATCTCTTGTGCACCTCTTACCTTCCACTAACCTTCCTCTTACGTCCCTCTTACGTCCCTCCCACATCCCGTTGCCTGGCAGTAAATAAATTTTCATTTCTCTGGACCACAGACACGACTTTTCCAGTATGCGAAAATCACAACCACCAAAAATTGAGGTACAATCCAGATCAAATCAAACACGCCAACCGAAACAAATCCCATTGGATCAAGAACAAACAACCAGAACAACAAAGGATATTCCGTTACATACGTTCAAGTTTAAATTTGAAGTTCAACTAATCGAAGCATTCTTCCAAACCCCACGCAAAGATCATCCCCGTATCCCTGTGTTGTATTGATTTGATTTGATTTGAATTGACTGGCTGTTCGTTCTATTTTCGTTTTCAATCGTCAATAATCCACACCTGCTAGATGGTCTCGTTATATGACGTGGGTACCCGTTGTTGGTACCCAGATGAAGCTCTAGGATGGATAGGTGCTACTGTTAAGTCAAATACCATAGATCCTTCAAGCAAGAAGCATGTCTTGGAGTTCTCTGCCGAAGGTGACACCTCTACAGTGTTTACCGTCGAAGCAGATAATTTATCTGAAGAGAATGATAAATTGCCACCATTAAGAAACCCACCGATCTTGGAAGCTGCTGAAGATTTGACAAGCTTGTCATACTTGAATGAACCTGCCGTTTTACACGCAATCAAGTTACGTTACTCACAATTGAATATCTACACTTACTCGGGTATTGTCTTGATTGCAACAAACCCTTTCCAAAGAGTCGACCAATTATATTCCCAAGACATCATCCAAGCCTACGCTGGAAAACGAAGAGGTGAGTTAGATCCCCATCTTTTTGCCATTGCCGAAGATGCTTATCGTTACATGAAGCTTGACGGTAGTAACCAAACTATCGTGGTAAGTGGTGAATCCGGTGCTGGTAAAACTGTTAGTGCCAAATACATAATGCGATACTTTGCATCCGTTGAAGAAGATTCCGAATTGGAAGCAAATATCGGTACTGAACATAAATCAGATATGTCGGAAGTGGAAAAGCAGATCTTGGCCACTAACCCCATAATGGAGGCCTTTGGTAACGCCAAAACGACAAGAAACGATAACTCCTCAAGATTCGGTAAATATTTGGAAATCTTATTCGATACCAAAACCTCTATTATCGGTGCTAGAGTAAGAACATATCTTTTAGAGAGATCAAGATTGGTTTTCCAACCCAAATCAGAAAGAAACTACCATATTTTCTATCAAATCTTAAGTGGAATGAACGATGACGACAAAGCTACCTTAGGTTTAACCGTTCCTGACGATTATAAGTACACAAACCAAGGCGGGTTTCCTAAAATCGAAGGCGTGAACGATACTAGTGAATTCAACGAAACTAGAAGTGCTTTGTTGCTCATCGGAATAGATGAATCCAAGCAATTTGATATCTACAAAATCTTGGCTGCTCTCTTACATATTGGTAACATCGAAATTACTGCCACTAGAAACGATGCACATTTATCATCTGACGAAACCAATTTGGTTAAAGCATGTGAATTGTTGGGAATTGATCCTATGAACTTTAGTAAATGGTGTATCAAGAAGCAATTAACTACAAGATCCGAAAAGATTATCTCAAACTTGAACCATAAACAAGCCATTGTTGCAAGAGACTCTTTTGCCAAATATATTTACTCTGCCCTCTTTGACTGGTTGGTTGATTATGTCAATGTCGATTTATGTCCTCCTGACGTTGAATCCAGAATCAAGTCTTTCATTGGTGTCTTGGATATTTATGGCTTTGAGCATTTTGAAAAGAATTCTTTCGAACAATTTTGCATCAATTATGCTAATGAAAAATTGCAACAAGAGTTTAATCAACATGTTTTCAAATTAGAACAAGAAGAATACGTCAGAGAAGAGATAGAATGGTCTTTTATCGATTTTGCGGATAACCAGCCATGTATCAATTTAATCGAAAACAGAATAGGTATATTGTCCTTGTTGGACGAAGAATCAAGATTACCAGCTGGTAATGACGAATCCTGGATCGACAAGATGTTCCTGACCTTGGATAAGCCTCCAACTAATAAGATTTTTAAGAAACCAAGATTTAGTCAAACCAAATTCATTGTTAGTCATTATGCTCTTGACGTTACGTATGATATCGAAGGTTTTATTGAAAAGAATAGAGATACTGTTGGAGAAGGACACATGGAAGTTTTGAAAAATACTACTAATGATTTGCTTAAATCAGTCCTTACTCTTATCGACAGAAATGTTGAAGAGTTGGAACGGCTTGGTGCTGCAGCAACTGCTGCTGGTGCTTCAAAGGCAAAGACCGCAAACAAGAAACCAACATTGGGTACTATATTCAAGAATTCGTTGATTGAGTTGATGAAGACAATTGATTCTACAAATGTGCACTACATTAGATGTATTAAACCAAACGAAAGAAAAAAGGCCTGGGAATTTGACTCATTAATGGTGTTGTCACAATTACGGGCCTGTGGTGTTTTAGAAACAATTAGAATTTCCTGCGCTGGTTTCCCATCTAGATGGTCTTATGTTGAATTCGCCGATAGATATCATATCTTAGTTCACTCTGACTTGTGGATCAAAGTGATGAGCAGTGATAATACAACTCAAGAAAGTGTACTGGGATTATGCAATACCATTTTGGACGAAAATATCGAAGACAAGGCCAAATATCAATTGGGTAATACTAAGATTTTCTTCAAGGCCGGTATGTTAGCACATTTCGAGAAATTAAGATCTGACAAGTTATTCAAATCTGCTGTAATGATTCAAAAGAATATGAGAAAGCACTACTTCCGCAAGCAATTCTTGGAAATCAAGGAATCTCATATCAAGGCTCAAGCATTGATTCGTGGGTTCATGAAGAGAGCTCAGATCAAAAAAGAAACCGAAGATCATGCTGCTACCATTATCCAAACTTTAGTTCGTGGCTATTTAGTACGGAAACAGACTAAGCAAACTTTGGATGCAATCATTATCTTACAGAAATCTATTAGAGGTCGTCAAGCTAGAGCCAACTATAAGGAGTTGAGAGTGGAAAGATCTACTCTTACTTTACAGAACCATTGGAGAGCTTATACTGCAAGAAGAGAATACCAGAAGACTATGCGTTCCATTGTGATCGTGCAATCTTGCTTCAGAAGAAAGTTAGCTTACGTTGAATTAAGACAATTAAGAACAGAAGCTAAATCAGTCAACAAATTAAAGGAAGTAAGTTACCAATTAGAAAACAAGGTTATTGACTTAACCCAATCATTGGCCTCGAAGATTCAAGACAATAAGAAATTGGTTACCGAAATTACCAACCTAAAATTATTGTTAGAAAAGCAAGGATCTGCTCATGAAGCTTTAAAGACTAGAGAAATCGAATACAGTGAGAAGTTCGACACTCAAAACGGTCAACACGAGCTTGAAGTTGAGACATTGAACAAAGAGTTGGAAGCCATCAAGAATGAATATTCATCTGCTGAGAAGAAGATCGAAGCTTTGACCAAGGAACAAGCCGAGTTGAGACAAGACGTTCTGCGTAATATTGAAGAATTGAACCAAGCGAAGGATGCCTTAGTCAAGCGTGACACTATTGAAGTAGATTTGAAGACACACATCGAACAATTGAAATCTGAATTGGCCAACTTGCAGTCACAATATGCTGATGGCGGCAGAAATGCTGCTATTATTAGAAGCAGAAAGACTTTGGCATCAAGCAACAAGCGCCACAGTACTGCTCTTGCTTGGAACTCTCCAACTCTGCTGGATCCCAACAGACCAGTATCTGTCATTGAAGTTTCAAATGACGATGACTCCAATATTGATGATATCAATGACGAGTTGTTCAAGTTAATGAGAGACTCTAGACAATTGCATAGAGAAATCGTCGAAGGCTTGCTCAAGGGATTGAAGATCCCACCTGCTGGCGTTGCAGCCGACTTGACAAGAAAGGAGGTTTTATTCCCTGCAAGAATTATCATTATAATATTATCTGATATGTGGAGATTAGGATTGACTAAAGAATCTGAAGAGTTCCTTGGTGAAGTTTTATCGCTGATTCAACAAATTGTCTCCTCTTTGAAGGACGATGAGGTTATCACCAACGGTGCCTTCTGGCTCTCTAACACGCACGAATTGTATTCTTTCGTATCCTATGCACAACATACAATAGTTGCCAACGACACTTTATCACATGAAATGAGCAAAGAAGAGTTTGATGAATACTTGAACTTAGTTGCAGTTGTTAAGGAAGATTTCGAATCCTTAAGTTACAACATCTACAACATGTGGATGAAGAAGATGGAGAAAGACTTAGAAAAGAAAGCTGTTAGTGCAGTCGTTATGTCACAATCTTTGCCTGGCTTCATGGCTCCTGAAAACTCGCCATTCTTGGCGAAGGTTTTCTCTCCAGGTGTGCAACACAAGATGGATGATATATTGAGTTTCTTTAACTCTGTCTATTGGTCTATGAAGTCATACTTTATTGAACACGAAGTGATGAACGAAGTTATAATCGAATTGTTGAGGTTCATTGATGCCTTGTGCTTTAATGACTTGATAATGAGAAGAAACTTCTTATCATGGAAGAGAGGTTTACAATTAAACTATAATGTAACTAGATTAGAGGAATGGTGTAAGGGTCATGAAATACAAGAAGGTGCGGCATACTTGAGTCACTTGTTACAAGCTGCTAAGTTATTACAGTTGAGAAAGAACACACCTGAAGACATAGAGATTATCTACGAGATCTGTTATGCATTGAAGCCAATTCAAATCCAAAAGTTGATTGCACAGTATTTTGTTGCAGACTATGAAACTCCAATTGCACCTGATGTTTTGCAAGCAGTTGCCGATAGAGTCAAGGCCAACGATTCAACCAATGCAGACGATTTATTCGAATTGGTATCGACTGATGGTCACTTCAATGATCCATTCAGATCCATAAAATTAAGACCTTTCACTAGAGTTGAAGCATATGTTCCTGCCTGGTTGAATTTGCCTGTAATTAGAAGAATCGTCGAGTTGGTTGCCAAGAATGCTCTGGTTCAGGAGTCTTTGCACGCTGCAGCATCCCAACATAACGGGAACTATGACGAAGAAATCTCAAATGGGATTACTCCACAAGTTGCAATTGCTACTGGTTCTGAATAAGAACTATCGTGTACTTTATAAGGAATAACATTGAAAAAAAGATATAGAAATCACTGCATATGTTTGCTGATCTATATATACTTTTTTTCATGTATGTCATTTTTATTTATATATTTAATCAAATGTTTATTATGTTAACGAAATTAATGAACATAACGAAAGATCATTGCTTCTTCAATGGATCTTTGCCTTCTGAGACTCTTCTGCCGTCTTGGTTTTCAATTGTAAAGCATGTAAGCCTTTCAATTGGAACTCTTCGTCAAGCAAGTGGTACACAAGTCTATGCCTAGAAGGCTGGTTCTTCCCCACAAAAGCCTCGCTTACTATATCCAATCGGAAATGGGACTCTGTTTTATTTGTTGCACCTCTGAGGCCAGCATGGTGGGCATGTTTATGGGAATCGTTAGCAACTGTGAGGTATGAAGGATTAAGACCTGTGACGACCTTTTCAATTATCGAATGTTCAATTGGGCCAGCATCTTCAGAAGAAGATATGAATGGGGTGGAAGAAGTAGCAGAAGCAGTGGAGTACGACATCAAGGGCAATCTGGAAAAGTTAAGCACAGATCTGCGTATCATTAGCGTTATGGAACCGTGAAACTTGGAGACTTGGATGGTTATTATAAAAAAAAATTGATTTTTTGATTGGCGAATTTGAGACCGTTTTGTTGTGGAGATTAGTGGTGTGGTGATGGTGTAGCAATGATGCAATGGCAATGGTGGTTTCTTTACGTGTCAAGCTCAACCCCCCATGAAAGTTTTCCTTTACCTCATGCTGAACTCTTCAGCTGCTTGTCTTTCAATTCATCTGTGAATTTTGAGACACTTGATAAGTTGCCAGCTATGCTAGTGTTTTGCAAAGCAAACTTATCATGGGATTCGAGCAATGACGTCAATGGAGTTTTCATATTCTTTATTGACTCAGCCAAAAGCTTGAATGGGTCAGCTTTCGACATAATTATAAGTTTGAATGAGTTTTGAGCTAAACCCTTCGTATTGCCTGAACACTTCTAGACTCTCCACTGCTCTGTTCAGAACTGAAAAATTATTGGGTGCGAAACATCGATGATCTTGAATCGCGTTGTGAAATAACTAAGTGTTTTGGTCAGAAGAGTTCTTTGTGGAGGTACACTCAATACACTAGGATGAGTGGAGAGTCTGCATTCGAAGACGACGATGATGACTTGGAATTTCAGGAGTTGCTAAGAGGTGATTCGGAGAAAGTGGCGCACAGGTTGAATGCAAATACAAATCAAGGTGGAAGACCTAGATCCAGTTGCAGCACTTATCTACCCCAGAGAACTTTGGATGGAATGATGGCTTGTGAACAACCACCAATGCTATTTGAAGAAATGCCTAATGTGAAGCCAATTGATATCAAAACTCATCACAAGTTCGATACGGCCAGCTTGGCAACATACATCTACCCTACCAATTTTGAAGTACGTGATTATCAATATAATATAGCTAACCGTGCCTTCTATGATAATTTGTTAGCTGCATTGCCTACTGGTTTAGGAAAGACGTTCATTGCATCCGTTGTGATGCTCAATTACCTTCGGTGGTTTCCTGATCTGAAGATAATATTCATGGCTCCAACACGTCCCTTGGTGGCCCAACAGATCAAAGCATGTTGCTCCATTACAGGCATACCAACGTCTAAAGTGGCAATCTTGTTGGACAAAACAAGAAAGAATAGAGGCGAGATATGGGAAACTAAACAAGTATTCTTCACAACTCCGCAAGTTGTGGAGAATGATTTGGCCTCAGGCCTTGTTGATCCAAAATCTATCATACTACTTGTAATCGACGAAGCTCATCGTGCCAGAGGCAACTACTCCTACAATAATGTGGTCAAGTTTATGAAAAGATTCAGCAATTCGTTTAGAATATTGGCATTGACGGCAACTCCTGCTTCTGACGTCGAAGGAGTACAGGAAATTGTAGATAATCTACTGATATCCAAAGTCGAGGTGAGAACAGAACAGCTGATTGATATCATCAAATACATGAAGCGAAAGAAAGTTGTACGACGTACAATCCCCCAATCTTCAGAGACATTAGAACTAATCGAATACTTATGTCATGCCATTGAACCAACACTAATATATGCCAACGAAAAGAAGATATATGACATCAGTGACCCACTGAGAATCAACTTCTTCCACTGTATGGAAACTTCGCGACGGCTCATGTTGAATAGCTCTATTCCAGAGGGAGTCAAATGGGCAAACTACTTCATATTGCAGTTACTAGGTGTAGTTGGTCAATGCCTTAGAAGGTTGAATATCTATGGAATTAAGTCATTCTACAACTATTTTAAAGAGAAGCATTTGGAATTCACTACCAAGTGGAAGAAGAAGAAATCCACGAACAAGACTAATGCAGACTTCTATTTCGCAGATCTGGTTACTCTATTATTGCAACGTGCAGAAGCTATGATCCAAAACCCAACTAGTTACAGCCACCCCAAAATAGCCACCATTATGGAAGAATTGGAAGAGTTCTTTGAGGAAAAGGACTTGGCCACTAGTAAGGTGATAATTTTCACAGAATATAGAGAATCCGCTTTGGAGATAGTGCAATCTATCGAAAAGTTTGGAAAAGGGTTGAAACCTCACATCTTCATTGGTCAATCAAAAGAGAAAGATAGGTTCACCGAAGAACTGTTGAATAAGGGAAAGAAGGCTCAGAAAACTGCGAAGGAGCTGAAGAAACAATTGGAGGCTGAACTTTCCTCGACTCGAACTTCATCTGAAGATGCCCAAGTAAAGGGAATGAATCAAAAATTACAAAAGCAAATAATCAAGAAATTTAAGGATGGCGAGTACAACATCTTAGTTGCAACCTCGATCGGAGAAGAAGGGTTGGATATTGGTGAGGTAGATCTTATCATTTGTTATGACTCCACCAGCTCTCCAATCAAGAATATTCAAAGAATGGGTCGTACTGGACGTAAACGTGATGGTAAGGTGGTGCTTCTATTTTCCTCCAACGAAGAAACAAAATTCGATAAGGCCATGTCTGGATATGAGTACATTCAACAGCATATAATGCAAAGTGACATGATCAATTTGGCGCCTAAGAATCGGATAATCCCTGAAAAGTTTGAACCCAAAGTGGACATGCAACTCATTGAAATACCAGAAGAGAATATTGAGTTGAAGCAGGAGGAAGATGAAGACGAAATCATCAGAATTGCGACTCAGTATATGCTAGGCAAAAGTAATAAGAAGACAAAGGCGAGGCCAAAGAAAACAGCAAAATCAAAACAGCAAAAGAAGTTCTTCATGCCAGATGATGTGAATACTGGATTCCGCAGTGTTACCAGTATGATTCGTGTTATTGGCGATTGCAAGTCGCTTGAGGAACGAAACAAGGATAGAGCTCCTGATGTTTTGGATCAAATATTAGATTCTGACGAGGAAATCTTGGAAAAGAACAATAACAACAATACAGTTGTTGTTAAAAGTATTCATCCACGGCCTGAAGTCTTGGAAAAAGTCTTGGATTCAGATGCTGAGTTGGATATCTCCTATAATATTGCCTCAGACGTTCAAGGAAAGAGAAGTTATATATCTCTGGAAGAGGATGAAATAGTTCAACCAGTCAAAAAACGAGGGTCATTGGGGGTAAAGAGAAGAGTCGTTTTGCCTCCCGAAATTGGTGAAGTAACTGATAATGTTCCTTCTTTCATGCAAGAAGGCCTCTTGATAGAATCGGAACTGCCTAGTGCATTGGATGACCCTCAATTAAGTAGCACGGACGATGAAATCCCACTTCATAAATTGCATTGCGAACCAGTGTTGAAGAATCCAGCTCAAGAAATACTTCTGCCAGAAGGTATGCAGCTGCCACTGGAAGATGAAGATATGTTCGATGACGGACTAGATGACGAGCTTGCCATGCTATCGGCTGATCAAATTGCAGCATCCCAAATTCCACCAGGTCCCGTCTTAGTGAGAAAATATTCACAAAGCGAAGGACTATTAAGTGAGCAAGAGCTGATGGAATTGTACACTGGATATTACACGAGTATCGACAGTAGTGTCAGTGCGAAGCACTACGACCCAATGGATGGTATAAAGCAAGACGGTACGACAATAGTTGGAAAAATGGGCCACAGCTCGCTAACAAATACATTGAGGAAATTTGTGAAGTATACGAACAAGTCCACCAAGGAACTGGCCATGGCTTTGAGTAATTCACTGGAAAAGTTTAAGCAGCCACTGGAAGCGGAGTGCCTTGAATATTTGAACATGGAGGTGGTAAATGATAAGACAAGCAAGAAAGAATTATAAGCATTATATAGACAATGGACATGTAGGTCCAATCATTTTGGGGCAATTCAATAATAAAATGTAGTTTCCTGAAAGTAATTTTACACTAGTGCATTGGCCGAATCGATATAGCCTGAAGTCCTGGAGTTGGCTGCAAATTTATTGCGACCACTCTCAGTTGGAATGCACAGGAATATCGATAGTTCTAAGTTGACTCATTCGATTGTTAAAGCACTGATTGAACCACCTTATATAATCTAGTTGTATTTGACAACTAAAAATATACAAACCAACAGGTTTATGGTGTTCGTGTGCTTCCAGTGGATATACTCGATTGGTGTTCCATACCAGCCTGCAGAAAAAAGATTACCCGGATAACGCAGCGAGTATAAAAGGACTTCAAATCGCTCTAATGGTTTCACCATTTTCTTACACTTCACCTCTTTATCTTTATGCAGGGGCATTACGTGTATCAGTGAGGATTCGTCCGAGATCATGTTTTTGCTGGTTGAAAACTATAACCTGACAGCTCCTTTCTGTTCTTGCCTTGTGCTAGGACGGTTCGGGAATTTTTGGACATTTTCAAGAGATTGAATTGAGGAAAAAGTGGTGGAGATAGAGAAGGAGGATAGGTTTGACCATAGCTTTCTTTGAAGGTATTTCGGTGAGATCTTATTGAACTCCGTGAGATCATTCGTTTTTAATTGAATAACGTCAATTGCAAAGAACTGTGCTTTCAACTGGATGAATTCTTAGTTACGAGCTACTCTGATGAGGTCGTCAAGCGCACGTAAATGATAGTTTGAACTTTAGAAAGCGATCTTACATTCATTTGAGAATAATAGGACCGAAGTCATGAACTTACGAAAGCCCTTTGCCTCGCTCGGTTTGGTGCATCTACACCTTATCTTGAGCTGGATACTTCCAGTAACGGTTGATATTTGTATTTATACATTCATCACCCAGGTAGTAAAGGGCAATAAGAAACTAGGGATTTCCTTTGAGTACGATGTCGTCAGGTTTATCCGAATGATGCCATTGTAATTATAAATCTGTACATGTTTTGTAGTTGGTGTAGATTTCTTGTAGGTGAGTAAACGATAAAGAGTAAACATAAAGATTTCAAGGACCATTAGCGAAGCTAGAAAGTACACGTATTAACTGGAATAACCCTCTGTCTTAATCCAAAAGTGCATGCTCGAGTTAGACACTCCTTGGAGACAAGGGTATGAACATATGAGGCAATAGCTCAGGCATCAGCAAACAGCATCAACTCGAACTCAAAAGTGGCTCGTAAAAATTCTGAAAAGTTGAACCAAAAATTTCAAGCGAAAACGAATTGAAAAAGTTTCGTAGCAAAGTAGAAACGAAGCTGAAGTACCCAATATGTTCAAGAAATTCACAAAAGAAGACGTCCATTCGCGCTCAAACATCAAGTCGTCTGTCCAAAGAGGCTTGAAGACCAAGTTTGTTGCCCAATACCCTAAGCTTGAGGAAACAATCGACCTAATTATACCGAAGAAGTCACAGATCATTCACATTAAGTGTGAAGATAAGATCCAATTATATTCTATCGATGAAGAAGTTGTGGTATTCCAACACTTCGATGACTTGATCCCATCGTTGAGGGTCGTTCACAAATACCCTCAATGTTTCCCTAGTGTTAAAGTGGATAGAGGTGCTATTAAGTTCGTTTTATCTGGTGCCAATATCATGTGTCCTGGTTTAACATCTGCTGGTGCCTCTTTACCAGACGAATGTCTCGAGAAGGACTCTATTGTGGCCGTTTATGCTGAAGGCAAGGAGTATGCCTTGGCAATTGGTAAGTTGATGATGTCTACTGATGAAATCAAGTCCGTAAACAAGGGTATTGGTATTGAATTGTTGCATTACTTGGGTGATGGGTTATGGGGATTTACTGATTAGTAGGATTGTATAGATAGAGTATAAGATAAAGGAGCATCAAGATTTATGGGAAACTGTAGCATGTGTTGGCATTTCTTGACTAAGAGCATTTCAATCGCTAGTCAACGTACTCTGTTCATCGCTGAAAACAACAAGGCTTGATAGCCTGTTTGCTATTTCACTTGCAAGAAGTAATTAAGGATATGGAACCTTTAGAGGTTGGGTTTGGATTTCTGGGACTCTTCATCTATACTTTCATGATAATTCTTAGCAACGAATACACAAGAACTCACTTACTGGTCAACAAAAATTGTTTGTCCTGACTGGAATCCAAATTGATCCAACAACGCAGTATTATCTAGTAAATACAGTTTCATTCTAAATTCACTCTCTTCGTATTCATTAATATAATAATACACTTTGAGTTGTAAGAATGGGATTCCGGTCCACTTGGAAACAATTCCTTTGAGTCTTAGCAATGAGTTATTCAACAAAAATGTACGAGACGACGTTTCGTTGACCCATTTCAAGTTCAATTGTAGTTTATTTGTATGCTTTGCAACAGTTGTTGGACTAATATCTCTTATATCATATTTCAGAAGTAGGTCCTTCCATCTAGGTAGGTCTCTATTGTAGTCGATTTTCAGTTGCTGTACTTGTGATATGAAGTACAATTCAGCATTGGTAACTTCATCAGGCTTTAATTTGGTGCCATTAAGAGTGTGTAAGCCCGAAACTCTGGCAATTATGAGAGTACTCATCAAGTCAAGTGGGAGTGTATCAAACACTGGGTTTTCAGCACATTTGAGTGATTGTAGAAGGGGAAATATAGCCGATAACATATCTATGGTGATCCATTCAGATATCATATTGTATCGTATATCAAGTGTGGTCACCGTAGGCAATCGCGTTTCTTCTCTTAGTGCCTGGATTTTGTTATCAGAAAGTATTAGGATATTCACTGGAACTTGAGGTATAATAGTTAGATTGTTAAAGGAAAGGTCCAAAGATGTTATTTGAGAGCTAACTTCAAGCAGTTCAATCTCGCTATCTGTATAGTTGTTCAGAGATAGTTGTAGATTTGTCAATTTCGGTAACACTTTCAAGAGCTTGTTCACCAGAGAGATACTGATCTTTGAATCACACAATTTAAGGGTAGTAAGATTCGAAATAGTTGACTTCAATACAATTTCATCAGATAGCTTTAGTCTGTTGCCATTTAAATTAAGTAGTGACAAATTAGGAAGATTAGGGATCAATTTCAATATCAAATCGATACCAAATAGGTTATAGCTTAGATCAAGATGACGAACATTGGAAAGATTATCTATAATACCATGGTTATCGTCAATCCCTGCTATTGATTTCTTGTCAAGACTCACCAGGGTTAAATTGGCAAAATCCGATTGAATTCGATTCAACTTTTCAAAGCCAAAGGATTGGACTGTTTTGGATCCAAAGATTATATCATCTCCAAAGGCATTTTCTTTGCCTTCTACATTGTAGTATTGTGAAAGCAATGCCAGTAAAAATGGAATACCTTGCTTTATCTTTTTGTTGGTCAGTTTAATAAAGGATCCGGATCCATGAACAGTTGGGATAAAGTATACAACACCATCTAGGATACCGTTATTTTTGCCTCTTGAAGGATTATCCCATTCAATTCCAAGGGCGCGCACACTAGAGCCCCATTGAGGAAGATTCCCAACATATTTAATGGTTGCAAGGTCGCCATCGATTTGTATACGTTCATGGAGATTGAACATGTGGATAGAGTGAAGAATGTGTTTTTTCAGATCGATTTTCTGAGATCGATTTTTTGAGATCGGTTTATACCTGAATTGCAAGAGGTGTTGTGGGTGTTTGGGGAATAGGTGAGTGGGATAAGAAGTACTAGAGTCCTACAATGTAATGGGTGCCCTAAGTGAGGTAATTATGATTGTGAAAATACGAAACGAAGTGGCACCGAGATTGGAGTGTCTAATTGAGAGAACACTTTAGAGTGGATGTGAAGCGATCATTTCCGATAGAGCCGCAAATAAGCTATTACAAAGAATAATAGACCTTGTATTACAGCTTTCACGTATGATTCAAAAATCCAAAGATAGAGTTGGGTAAGATAGCATGTAAGGGAGTACTCACTGAGTAGCTCTATTTACTTAGGCCCATAAAGTGGTGCACAAATACGGTTGCAAATTTATTTCGAGCGGAGAAGAAACTGGAGAATGCTTTACTACTGCAAAATTGAAGGGTCACTGTAGTCCAACAACGAATAGTCTAAACTTTTAGGAGGTTATTCCTCATTAATGAGTACACCATTGAAACTAGAAGCCCGTTGAGACTCGAGAATTGAAATGAACCATAGAAACTTCGCTTGCTTCAACTCCGGTCACAAAATACTAATTCACCTACCTTTTCAAGCCTCCAGCTTTGTCATAAACTATCTATATGCTTCAAGCATCACCTGACTTATCATCCATCCCTTCTATGCATCTGGCATTTGCAGCACAAGATAAGACATTCCAAAAGAGGTTCGTGAAACATGTGACACCTGCACGACATTTTGAAGTTAATTCGATAATGGGAAGTGCGTTGCTGCTGCTTGGTGATCGTTGCTGATGGAGTCGTCTGCTGTTGTCTGCTGTTGTCTGCTGTTGTCTGCTGTTGTTGGAGGCTGCTGGAGGTTGTTGTGGCTGATGTTGTTTTTGCTCCACTCTTGTTGGCCTATCTCCGACATTCTCAAACACAATCGTGATATTTAGTTCCCAAATTGCTCACCGCTCTCTCTTCTCCCCCTCTCCCCACACCGTTAACTTAACGAGTTCTCATTAAAGCCTCGAAATTAAATTTCACAGCGAAGATAGCATATTTTACCATGCAATTCATCGCCTCAATGAGTTTGCAAGCAGCTTCGTTCTCTCTTGGCTTCCATTTATAACCGATTAATCTTGTGGACCTTCCCTTTTATGAAGATTCATCGATCGGTCCTCAAGAGATATTGTACACAAACCCTTGTTTAAGAAACTCAAGGTGATCCTTACTACCCCTAACACTACCTGACTTCCAATCTATTGCGTTACCCCAAGGCTACTGCATTGCCCCTAGTCACCTGTGCTACCCTTCATCTACCTGCATCACAAAATCCATCTCATATATTTACTTCCCATCACAATCCGCTTCTGTCCTGGTAACACTAATGAACCATAATCGGTTGCTACGTAGTAACCAAATTATTGTGAAAATTTCTCGAATCTGGTGAACTAAAATACCACGTCAACATCCCACCACCACACCATTGCCATAATAAATCCAGCGCAATACTACATTGCAAAGCTTACCCTTGTAGAAACAACAAAAGCAAAGTAAAACACAACTCTAAACTCGTGAATTTGGCTTGACCAACTAACACTATCATTCATTAATATCTCCGTCCTTATTCCCTCCACCCTCAGCTATTCTTCCTCTCGCCCTAATTTCTGACTCAAAATCTTGTTCACAAAAATTAAATTATTTTTCTTGGTACCACTCAAAGAAAAGATCAAACGATATCAATAGAAGTATAAGGACAACCCGTACCAGACACTTTGGAATTAACACTGATTAGGAGTAACTGTAAAAAATCGCCACTCATATGGAACAATTCTCCAAGTGCAGGCAAATCAATCGAATCTCAATTAGAACATTATGAACTCCGTAACAGCAAGTATGGCCGAAGGAGGAATCGATGACAAGAAAACTAAAGCAACAAGAACAACTTCAACATCGATGTTCGATACAATAACACCAATGGGTACTAGAGATACGTGGGATTTCTCAGGCGAATCGTTCAGGGACTTCTCCGGCAGCTCCTCTCGGGGGTCTAATGGTGTAAATCCAGGTCTAAGCAAATCAATGAGTCCACTCATGGGCCAGTCTTTAAGCCCTACCGTTGCACACTCAATAAGCCCTGGTATTGCACAATCGGTAAGTCCCACTGTAGGACAATCAATGAGCAATAGTCATAGCGTCGGTTCTTCGTCGCTTTCATCGCCACCATTCAGACTATTCCAACAGTTTTCAAACCCTGTCATTGCAACCCTGGCTCATCATACCCATAATTTCAAAGGTTCTTTGTTCAGGTCAATACATTCAAGAGAAAGCTCTGTGGATGAGGATATTCCACTTGTTGCCAACGGTTACCCTCATACCACTCCACAAACTCCAACACAACATTTGTTATCTCCACATACACCATCCCACCATACCCATTCGATGCAGAACTTGAGCATTTCACCACCGGTTACTGAAACTAATGAAGTCCAACTCAAATACGACCCCATCTCAAGACGTAAAGTACTTAATACTTACGAAATATTACGTGAAATCGGTCGTGGTGAGCACGGTAAAGTCAAATTAGCAAAAGATCTAGTTCATAATGAGTTGGTTGCCATCAAAATCGTCTCACGTCGTCGTCGAAACAAACCTAGTTTACGCCGGAAACTGAATGAACCAACGAACGAATATGAAGTCAAAATTAGACGTGAAATTGCCATCATGAAAACATGCAATCATATTCACATAGTGCGGCTCCGAGAAGTTTTGGACGATGCCAGTTCAAACAAAATATACCTCGTTTTGGAGTACATGGAGAAGGGGGAAATACGCTGGAAGAGGTCTGGAAATGTAAAGACCCAGCTGAATTCCGCTCAATCTGATGATATTCCTTGTTGCGGAGCAAAACGTCGTAAAAGTAGTCATACTTTCGGAGCAGCCCCTACCAACTTGAAGAGCGGTAATGTTTCAAACTTGGTTGGAAACCTAGCCCTGCTTCTGACTACTGCACTCATCGATGATTATGATCAAGATAATTACCTACTCTCCAACGAATACCTGCCTAATCTCACTTTCAAGCAATCTCGAAAGATCTTTCGGGATGTAATTCTAGGCTTGGAATATTTGCACATGCAAGGAATTGTACATAGAGATATAAAGCCAGCTAACTTACTTGTTTCTGCTCAGAACATTGTCAAAATTAGTGACTTTGGTGTCTCATTTGCTCTGTCTTTGAACGGGTTAGTGGTAGATGAACTAGAGTTGGCTAAGACAGCTGGTACACCTGCCTTTTTTGCTCCCGAATTATGTGGAGGGGTCGGCTGCAGAAAGGATAATCTGGAAAATCTTGATTTAGACAACGATGAAGCTGATATAAAAGCTGAACAGAATGGCAACAACAAAATCAGAACTTCCAATTCCACCCTGGAGTGCACTGCCAAAATTAATTACAAGATTGATATCTGGGCTTTGGGTGTTACGCTCTACTGTCTTCTCTTCGGAAAAGTACCATTTAATGCTGACTCTGAGTTTGAACTCTTCAGAGTCATTGCTAATGATTCTTTCGAGTTTCCTAAGTCGCCACACAGCTTTAATTCCCCTGCAGATGTGATGGATGACGAATTCGAGCTTGCAAAAGATCTATTAAGCAAAATTCTCGACAAAGATGCTTACACGCGAATAGAAATCAGCGAGATCAAATTACATCCATTCACTTTAATGGACTTGGATGACGAAGAGTTACTGCTCTTCAACACTATGAACAATGAAGATTCTTGTATCACAGAATCTGAGATTTCCAATGCTGTATCGATTGTTGGCGTGGGAGCTAGAATCAAGCGCAGTTTGGTTAAAGCATTTCGAGGGAATTTAAACCCAGATTCCAGTGACCCTGATATGCGCAATAGATTCGCTGCTCTTGCATTGGATCATTCTCGTAGTGGCTCTAGTGAAGAATCGTCATACAACTCCCCTATCCGCCTTAACTCTAATGGAGGAAATAATTCAATGATTCTCTCTGAGGCATTTGCTGATTACCCAAATTTTGGCTCGAGAACAGTATCCAGAAGCAGATCTACCTCAGATGCAACAGCTCAAAATTGTGCATCACCGCGTGCAACCTCAAGATCGTCGCTGTACTCACTTGCTCAAAACCTTATTGACAGTGCTACAACTCTGAGACGTGGTTCGAGTGCTTCTGCCATTGAAGCTCCTCAAATTGAAACTAAAAGGAATGTTGGAGGAGACTTATATTTGAAGAACCAGTCTGCAGTGGAGGCATTCAAGGGAATCCAAGAGCGGGACGAGAAGAGGCGAAATGCTGCTCACAAGGAACACAAGGCTGCTGATTCAAGAAATAAGCACTCGAAGTTACATGATGCTTCAACCATTGTTTCTTCTAATTTAAGCAATTATTCTGCTACAAGAGATTCTTTGGATTCAGTTACTCTTGCGGAAGTGGTTCCCGTCAAGCCACTATCACTAAAGGTCGGGCCATTCTCAATTGAACCTCGTCGTCCCTCATCCGTCATGTCGCTTCCTCTAAGCGAAAGTTTTGCAAGCTTGGACAGTATTAACGACGACTACTTAACATTGAAATACCATGAGTTTACAACTCACAAGGCAGCTTCGGCGGTGGCCACAATGACCGCGACACCAGTAACCCCAAACTTTTCCATTAGTGCCAAATTCAACTCTTTCAATTTGGATTCACTGATGAAAAAGTCTCCGGCTACACCAAAGCAACAAGAAGGTATTCCACCTTTGCAAAAAAATAACTCCGACTCTTCTTTATACTCGAATGAATCTTCATCGCTGGACGATGAAGAAGAGGGTAACCTAACTCTTGCATTTAGGTCAAAGGTTGCTGCTGCTTCTCGTCCCAAAGTGCTCACTTTAGGGGATAGAGCAAAGTCACACGAATCAAACTTGCCTCGCTTGATACATCACGCAAATGAACCAAAACTGTTCGACGTTCCTATTATGTTCCAAGATAATTTACCAGAGTTTGAAGATTTGCCTTTGGGGCTCATGCTGGATGTTGCTCGTGGCAGCGTTTCTGTTGCATTGGGGCCATCGGTATCACTTATTTCGAATGCTTCAAGTTCCACTATCACAGCCGAAAAGATGGGCAGCTCAATATCCCAGTCTACCACCAGGGGAACTAGCCTGGATTATATTTCCAATTTGAGTAGTGGCATTGCAGCTAACTATAATCAGAATTATGGAAGACATCCACCGGCACAACGAATTGTTTCACCTTTAATTAACAATGCCCCATCGTCAGATTTGGCTACCGCAAACTCGCATTTAGTTCACCTGAGCAAGAGAAGCATTTCGGGAGAATCAAGCTTTGAACGTTCGGAACATTTCAACAACCATTACAGTAAGGATCCTATTTTCTCGCCATTCCCAAATGCATTGCATTTGGACAATGACAAGGAAGCAATACGGAACTCGGCATGTAATAAACACATTCAGAACCGTCCTAACTTTTATCGGTCAAACTCTGTTACTATTGCTATTTTACAGCACAATAAGTCTTAAGGTCAAAAGGTTTGGTTTGCAAAAAAATTTATAGTTTATAGATTAATGTTATTGTAAAGGAATGAAAGTAGAGATGAGATGTGGCGTGCTTCTCGAATAAGTGGAGTCAGTAGACTATGTTGTATGAGAAGGGCGTGAGGAGTGCGCCCCTTTGCATATTGAAGTTAGTTTCCGATGTGGTTGAGTAAAAGAGTTTCCACCCATAAATCCAATGAAAGCCTCATTATATTCTCTGCGTAATCAAGAGACTAAAACTGAAGCAAGATCTTCAACTGCCTCAAGATTGATTATGATAAAAGATCAGCAGCTTTTGACTTCGCTATAGGGTCTAGAATGATATTGCAATGTGCGCTGTAGTCCGAAGATACGCGAATACTTGGTTGCTCCTTGTTAAACGCTTAAGAACACTCTTTAACTTTGGTGTCCCTAGTGTCTGGTTTGGTGTTGTTTCGTAGCCGTCGCAATCGGTATGACTCTCTTAAATGCTACAAGGCAACAGGTTTGTTATTGTTGTATTCTAATTACCGGATCACTCTGCTCTCCACATAAGCATATCAAACCCACACTACTTTTGAGCATATCACGATTATCCTACCATACTTTACGATACACTATAAATTGCAATCACTATAAAAGAAGGAAGCTGCCCAAGCATAATGACAAACAAACCCTCTATCATGAGTTTTGAACAGCCCCTCCCCAACTTTCATCTGAATGCAGATGCGTTCATGCCTCTTGTTCAAGAAACCCGCAGGATATCTGATGTTATTAGGGAAATAAGGAATGGAAAGAGAACAAAGTACGGCAAGCCAACGTAAGCCAAGATACAAATTGCCAGAAATTTGTTGGTAACGGTAGTGTTTGCTAACTTGTCCAGATGTGAACAGGCTATTGTTAGTGCCTACTTCACAGACAATAAACATGAATTGGAGAATATCAACCCATTGGTGGATACATTGCCTGTTGACCTTCCGCAGTGTCTCTCTGATCTTATCATAAGGTCAATGGTTGGGTACTACGGGTATATCTTATCTCAATTCCAACGTTTCATGTATCAATTTGCTTAGTATGGGTGCAAAATAATGAGCATTTAGGGCGTAAGTAGTGCCAACAGAACGATATGCAAATATTTATAGGAGCCAAAAAGCGTCTGTACCAACTGGTAGTCTGTGAACTACTTACAACCCCATTCGATAGCACGTTTGACTTACAACCCATTAAATAATACTCTTCACTTACAACCTACACTCTCTTCACTTTCTTCACGTGCAATCCATTACAATAACTCTATTTCAATGTAGCTTTTCCTCTTCGTGCCTCTGGACATTTTTGAGAGGCCAGGTCCACCGCATACAAGTTCACCATGTGTTTCAAGTCCTCTGTTCCTCCGCCAATGCTCCATCCTCCCTTCTCTCCCTCTGGCCTTGAATCCCATTCCAGCAATGTCGCGTTCTTACAGCCGTCTCGCTTACGACTTTGTGGTATTGACCTGTCCACATTTACATTCGACACGACTTGATTTGTTTACGTTTTGCTTTCAATTTCAGGCGACGTGAAAATTAACAGGCAAGTCGATAGACCAGAAGGACTGAAGAGTTTCTTGCTAGACTTGTGTTACAGACAATTAAACACTATAGATTATTCTAGACATTGGTCGACTTGTTGATCATTGATTATCATTATACCCACAAGTGCCAACTACGAAATAGACTGCTAACAACTATCGCTATTGATATATGAGCCAATACCCCCATTAACATTTCAAATTATACTGCTATTAATTTCACTAGAAGCAAGTGGAATCGCTGATTATATTGCTATTGACACCTAGTACCTTACATCAAGCCTGATCCCACCCATACCAATGTCGAGTCCCCCAAATGACATCCGTGGTCAGTTGTCTGATATCCAGAAACGTTTATTTAGCAAACGGTCAGACCATTCTTTAAGAAATGTCGACCAAGAGAACTCCGGAGTATTTGTTCCTCCAAAATTGAATATAGGCAATCTGCCTGGATCTTCTCCTCCAAACTTGAGCTCCTTAGGGAATGCTGCAAACTTGTCCACTAATTCTGGTAAGAAACAGCTCCCTCTGCGTAATTCTATGCCTCTTATTATACCCCTGCCATCAAGCTCGAACTTGGGTCCAGAATCAAAAGGTAATGATATGAATTTTGTGGTTGGTCTCAGTGAAAACTTACTCGGAGAATGCCGTCGTCTTACTGTTGAAAATCAGCGTTATAAAGCAAAGTTGAAGGCAAGTACTGAAGAAATTCAAAACTTTAGAGACGAAATTGACAAATTGCATAACCTGCGTAATTTCCAGATCAATAATGAGAGCAATTTGAAAGACAAAAACTGGGAGTTAGAACTGAACTTGATCAACCTAAACGAACAGGTTCAATTGCTTTCATCGAGTAAGGATAAACTACTTAAGGTAAATCAAGACTTACAAGTCAAGTTTAATTCGTTGGAGAAGGAGAATGATGATTTGCTTTTGAAAAATCAAACAATAACCACAAACTACGACAATTTGAAAAGCTCTTTCAACAAGGATGTTAGTGAATTGAATGATAAAATTGAGGAATTGAATGATGAGAATGACCTGCTACACTTAAAGGTATCCAGCATGAAAGAGAAACAGGTAGTTCTGAAACGTCTGTCGTTAATCAATCCATCTGTTACAGCTTTATCCATCGGTGATGAATCTGACGACGATTCTCTTGACTTTGATAGTCTTTTACTTGATGCACATGAATTACCCAACGTTGATCCTCGTAACCCACAATTGGAGGTCGAAACTTTACGTGCCACATTGAACCACAACAATAGAACCATTGCAAAGTTGAGATCTGCTATTTTAAAACAACGTAAAGAAGATTTATCTTCTGTTGGACTGCTGAAGAAGTCTCTCACAAAGAGAATGAGATCAGCCAATGAAATAAAAACGTTGTCAAATAGATCTTCCCTTATACTGCCATCAAAACGGAGTTCAAGATTCCTTGTAATTGAAGGTGATGATGAATTGGAAAATTATGAAGAGTATGATAACGACGAAGCGAATAAGACTAAAAATGACATCTTACCTAAAAGCAATTGGGACGATTATATTGATAAAGATATACAGAACACGCCAACAAAACCTTCAAAATTGGCTGCCGTGATAGATGATGTAACATTGTCAGATGCTGAATCTACGAATACAGTACACACACCAAAGAGTGTTAATGTCACGGCAATCACTGGGGATTACAATATACCATATTTGATTGAGAGCGAACTGGACTCAGAGGCAGATGATACTCACCAAGGTATATTTAATGCAACAAAGCCTAAGAAAGAGATTGAATCATACGCTAAAGAGAATAACTTAATCTTGATCCCATTTGAAAAATTCGAAGAACTTAATGCCAAAAACATCGAATCAATGCCTGTTTCTGAAATAGTGAAACATGCTCAGAATCTTGGTTATTGTGTCTTGCAAAAAAACGAATATGAAGAATTGATTGATGAAGCTGAAATGAGCAAGAAATTGGAATCCAAGGGTATAGTCACGCTACCACGCGAAGAGTTAGCTGAATTGAAGAACAATATTAATCATCCTTCGGTAGATTACTTACACTCAAAGGCGAAAGAAAGTGATTACGAGTTGATCAATGCTAGTGAACTTATGAAATTGAACAGGTCCGCAGCAAACTTTAAATCTCCTTCTGAATCGTATATACTCTCAAAGCTTTCAGATTTTGGATACCAGTCAGTGACCCAAACGGAATACGATAGTTTGCAAGTAATTTCGGCAGAGCACGAAAAACCAGACAAGACCTACTTAACTAGCAAGGCAAATGAACTAGGTTTGATACTTTCACCTTCAAAGTTTTATGACGAATTAGTTAAACAAGCACATGAACCACTGATCGAACATATTTTCAAAAAGGCTAGAGACAGAAACTTAGTCGCCTTGTCCAAAGAGGATCATGACAAGTTGTTAAGCCCAAACTTTGACACTTTAGTAATCAATGCCACAAAACACGATTCGGTCATCATATCAGAAACGGAACATCAGAAGTTACAAGACAACTTAGAAAATCCAACATTGGATCACCTCACGTCTAAATTAAATGCTCATAAACACACTGTTGTGAGCGATGATGAATACTTTAAATTGATGCAGACTGTTAACGCTCCAACTTTAGAGCACCTCGCTTTGAAATCGCTTGCATTAGATCACTCAGTCATCCCAGTAGACGAGTTGGCCGCGTTGACTAAATTAGCTCACGATCCACCATTAAACCACGTTACTCAGCAAGTTGAGAAGCACGGCCTAATCACATTATCCAAACCTGAATATACTGATTTGAATAATCGTGCAACTGACCCGAGCTTAGAACAGATTGCATCAACTGCTGCAGCGAGAGGCCACAAACTACTCAAGGATGAAGAATTCGAAAATTTGACTGCGTTGGCTAACGAACCATCGGTTGATCATATCATGTCCAAGGCCAAATTACTCAATCAAAAGGTCGTTCCAAATGAAGAATATGACCATTTGACCAGATTGGCCAATGAACCAGATATTGATCACCTATCATCTAAGGCAGATTTTCATGGTCAAAAGTTGTTAAAGAATGAAGATTTCAAACTTTTGGAGGCGTTGGCAAATGAACCAGATATTAAACATATTATCTCAAAGGCTAGTTTGCACGGGCACACCGTGGTTCCAACAGAAGAATTCGAAAAGTTGTCTAGCTTAGTGAATCAGCCAGATCTTAGCCACATCACTTCCAAGGCAAGCTTGCACAACCACAAAGTAGTCGAAGAAAGTGATTATGAAGGATTGAAAAGCTTGGCGAACGAGCCTTCAATCGATCACATAACCTTGAAGGCCGCATCACATGGCCACTTAGTGGTCAAGAAAGATGAATATGAAGATTTGCTCAATTTAGCTAACAACCCATCCATTGAGCATATTACGACTAAGTCTAAACTGCTAAGCCACACAGTGCTTCCAACAGCTATTTATTCTACGTTATTGGCTGATGCAAACGAACCATCTCTCAGTCATATTTTGTCCAAGGCAGCTGATTTAGACCACACCTTAATCAAGAGTATTGATTTGGAAGAATTGAATGTTTTGGCAAATGAGCCCAACTTGGAGCATTTGACATCGAAGGCTAATGTACTCAATCAAACTGTAGTGCCAACAATTGAGTATTCTACGCTATTGCGTAATGCTAACGAACCTACTTTGGAACACATATCTGCAAAGGCAAGTTTGCTCAAACACAAGTTACTCAACAATGACGACTACGAAAATATATATAACTTGGCTAACGAGCCATCGATTGAACACCTCACCAAGAAAGCCAAACTACTTGATCACAAAGTAGTTCCAACTCAAGCACTTGAAGATTTGACAGCGGTGGCTAACCAACCCACACTAGCTCACATTATGGAAAAAGCATTATCGTATGACCACACAGTTATTGAAACTCCAGAATTGGCAAAATTAACTGAGTTGGCAAATTCGCCAAAAATTGACTATCTCTCACAAGCTGCCAAGAAGCACGGATACTCTTTAATTGAAGACAAAGAATTTGAAGTCTTAAGTAAAAAAGCAGACCTGCCTCTGGTTGAGCACTTACACGAAAAGGCAGATCAGGTAGGGCACGCTTTAATGAAGAAGGATGAGTTGGAAAGTCTAAAAGAGGTTGCTAACTCGCCTTCAAAAGAACATATCGCAAATATGGCTTCTCATCATGGCGCAGTTTTAATAGATAATGATGAGTACAAGAAGTTGAACTCATTAGCTCATGAACCAACCGCTGATCACATCACCGAAAAGTCTGCTTTATTAGGATTGTCTGTATTGGATGGAAAGATCCACAAGAAATTACTTGCAGATCATCAAGACTTGCAAGCCCAAATTGATAGACCTTCCATTGAGCAGATTACGAACAAGGCCAAACAACTCAACTATGTAACGGTCACTGATGATGAATATAGGAAAATGGTGGACATTGTGAATGCACCTAGCGTTGAACACTTAAAGTTGCAAGCTGCAAAGAAAAATATGAGTATATTGGATGCTGCAGAATTGGATTTATTGCGCAAAAATGCGGAAGAGCCCTCTGAAGAACACTTGTCGATAAAGGCTAACATTCTTGGAATGGTTTTGGTTAAGCACCAACAGTATGATACATTGCAGAGACAAGCGAATTCTCCTAGTTCTGAGGAGTTAATTGAACATGCCAGTAAATTGAACTTGGTCCTTATTCCTAAAGATAAGTACAACCTAACCAAGGCGAAGGCCAACAATCCAACAAAAATGGAACTTGAAGCTAACGCTGCAAAGCTTGGTTTGGTTGTTAAGGATGAGCAAAGTCAATTGAATTTGGTCAAACTTGCTGAGTCACCAGACCTTGGCCATATCAAAACTCACGCTGAACGGTTGGGCTTTGCTGTTATTGATCAAACAGAGTATAATGAATTAAAGGCACCTCGTACTGCTGACCAAATTCGTACTGCAGCTGCTGATCTTGGTTTGGTAGCACTTGTAGCCGAAGAACACCAGAAGTTACTTGAACCAACTAGTGAAGTCGTCACAGAACATGCTGCCAACCTCGGTTTGTTGGTACTTTCTATTGATGAGCATCAACAATTAACGAACCCATCCAGGGAAGTTCTTTCAAAACATGCACTGAGCTTCTCTCATGAATTGGTTGATTCAAGGTTACTTCATAGTTTAAAAGAGTGCGCTAATGCTCCTTCGCGTGAATTTATTGTTGAAAAGGCCAAGACTCGTGGTTTAGTCGCAATTAGCAATAGAGAGCACAGCGAATTGTTGAACTTGGCAAACGAACCAAGCAAAGATCACATAATTGCGAAATCTGCCGCTGTTGGGCTTGTTACACTTCCGATGCATAAACATACTCAATTACTTGAAAAGGTAGAGTCCCCTTCGAAGGAGTACTTGAAAGAAAAATGCGCTTTGCATGGATTGGAAATCATTCCATTAGAAGAACTCAAGGAAATGCAACTACTGATTGAATCTCCCACGATGGACTATTTAAAGAAGTATGCAGCTGAGAACAAATCTATCATCGTAGAACAAACCGCATATGAAAATTTGCAAGATAAATTGATGGCTCCCAGCCAAAGCTTCCTTGAAAGCCATGCAAGCCTGAAGGGATTAGCTTTAATTCCAAACGAAAAGTTCTCAAAACTTGTCGCATCTGCTGAGCTGCCAACCATCGAGGAGATTACTTCAAGAGCTGCGACTTTGAACTATGTAGTAGTACCTAAACAGGAACACGCCGCTCTTTTATCTACTATTCAGTTCCCTACGTTCGACTATTTGAACTTGCATTCCGCAGGATTAGAATATTCACTCATTTCAAACAAGGACTATGCCGAATTGACCGAATTGGCCTCTCCGTCTAGAGAACAAATGGAGAGTAGGGCAGAGTCAGCAGGAATGATTATTATTCCAAAAGAAAAACACAATGAGATGTTGCAACAGTTAAGCAGCCCAACCTTAGCACAACTAGAACAAATGGCAAAGAGCTTGGAATTGACTGCAATTCCTATAAGAGATTACGCTAAACTACAAGATCTGGTTTCAAATCCTACTATAGAGTACCTCAGGAAGAATGCAGAGCACTCCGGGCTTGAATTGGTTGAATCAAGTCTCCTTGTGAGCTTGCGGAAACAAATTGATGAGCCAAGCGTTGAGTACTTAAAGTCAAAGGCAGATGCAAATCGTCTTGCTATCATTAACAGCAAGGAGCTTGAAACCATCAAGTTAACTGCCGAGAAACCAACTTTAGACTTTTTAACAAAGAAGGCCGCCTTATTAGATTTCGCTGTTGTTAAAGCTCATGAATTGAATTCTTTGCGCAAAAATTTGGAAACCCCAGAATTGGCATATATTAAAGAGAAGGCAGGCACTCATCATCACACTGTCTTGTCAGATGAAGAGTATGATTCTTTAGTGGTTCCAAGTCCTGCTAGTATAATTAGCGCGGCTTCTACTTCGGGTTTAGTTGCCCTTGATAAAACTGAATACTCCTTGTTGCAGAAGAGTCTTGAGGCTCCTACTTTGGAATATTTGAAAGAAAAGGCTGGTAGTGTGGGCTGTGTTATTATGTCAAAGTCTGAATTGGACCTGTTGAAGGAAAATTCAGACGCATTAAGGAAGGAAATGATCACGAAGAAAGAGGATGAGTTGAAAAGGGAAGAAGAAGAATTGAAGAAATTAGCAGAATTCAACAAGAATGTTGCCGAATTTAGCGCACTAAAGAAGAGCTATGCCTCTCCTAATGACGATTACCTCCGCGAGAAGGCTGCTTTACTTAACTACGAGTTGGTACCCACGGATGAATTGTCCAAGACTAGACAACTTGCGAATAAGCCAGACAAGAATCATATCGCCTCCGTTGCTGGTCTTCTTGGCTTCACTTTAATGCTGAAAGATGAACATGAAAAAGCGATATCTCCTTCCCTTGACCACTTGAAGTCAAAGGCAAGCGATTACGACCATACCATGATTCCTATTAATGTACATGCAGAATTATTGGCCAAGTCCAGTAAATCATTGGACGATCGTGCAAAGGAGAGAAATTTGTTATTGATAGATCCTAAAGAATTGCAAACCTTGAAATCAAATTTGGATGAACCTACCTTGGATTACCTCCATGCAAAAAGTTCTTCATTGGGAGTTACTGTAGTGCCCAATGACGAGTATGCAAAGTTGTCTGCGCCTTTGGAAGCTCGTGCAATAGAACTGAATCAAAAATTGTTAAATATTGATGAATATGAAACGATCTCAAAGAAGGCGAGCACCCCAGTTGTGGAACTTGCTGCAGCAGTTGGTTTAGTTGCTATCAAGGAACATGAGTACAATGGCTTACAAAAGCAAGTAAGTGGTTTGAATAAAGATGTTGAAGAATCAAATAAGCAACTTGCCAACTTGAATAAGTCTGTTGACGATTACAACAAGCAAATTGATGAATCAAAGTTACAAATTGATGATTTGAACATGCAAGTTGATGATTTCAAGAAGCAGGCAGGTGAGCTCAATACGCAATTGGACATCTTATATCAAAATGTCGAAGAATCAAAGAAAGAGGCCAGTGAAGCGAAGAAACAAGCAGAATCATTTAGCTTGGATGCTAGCGAATCAAAGAGGATTTCAGAGGATTTGAAAGACGAGCTCAACGATGTTAATGCACAGTCAGAGCAATTGAAGAACCATGTCGAAGATTTGAAAACACAGCTTGAATACCCTTCAGATAGCAGGTTGCATGAATTAGCTGCCCTGTCACAATTTGCACTCTTGCCAATTAGTGAATATAAAACATTGCAGAAGAATGCTAACGAGCCAGCGTTGGAACACCTCGCTGCTAAAGCAATAAATCATAAATCAACAATTGTCACTATTGAAGAATACTCAAATTTGAAGAAACCTTTGGAGCAAATTGCTAAGGACGAATCCTTGCAGCTTGTTCCAATTCAAGAATATCAAGAATTATTGCATGCTTCAAAAGAGACTTTAGAAACTAAGGCAGATAAACAAGGAAAGCATGTCATTGATTCCCAGGAGTACTCTCTGTTGAAAAAGTTAGAATCACCTACTCTTGAAGAATTGACCAAGAGGGCGGGGCTTATTGGCATGGCTATTGTTGCAGGCGAAGAATTAAGAAATTTACAACAATCTGCGAATGAATCATTATTTGATAAAGCGGAAAGAGAAAACATGAAGATATTACCTGCAGATGAGTTGACTAAGTTGCAAGCAACTGCATCAGAAAGCTTGGACAATAAAGCTGAGAGAACTGGTATGAAATTGGTCCCACTTGCAGCTTTTGCTGCTCTTGTATCACCCACTCTTGAGACTATACAATCTAAGGTCCCAGCCGGATATTCATTAGTTGCTTCATCTAAAATAGACAAGTTGAATGAGTTGGCCTCAGAATCAGTTGAAACTAGAGCTAGAAAGGAAAATAAAGTTGTACTCGATCAGGAATCGCATTTGCTACTTCTCAATCCTACTGTTGATATTATAAAATCACACGCGACTTCTACTGGCCATGTATTACTATCTGCAGATGAGCACGTCTTTTTAGCGGGAGCTGCAAGTGAATCTTTGGAAACAAGGGCTGTCCGTGAGGACAAAAAGGTGTTAACTTTGGCTGAATATGAAAAATTGGCACTGCCATCGCTGGAGACTTTGTACTCGAAGTTAGAGGGATCTGGCATGAAAGTAATAAAAAACTCCGACTATAACGATTTATTCCTCAGCGCAAATAAGCCATCCATTGAAAGGATTAAACAAAATGCACAGGCGAATGGTATGGCTGTATTACCTGAGGAAGAGTTGGCAACGTTGAAGAAGCTTTCTGAAACTCCGTTAATTGATAGAGCAACGAAAGAAGGCCTTGTTGTGATTCCTATTGCTGAACTTGCCTCGTTGAAAGAACAAGCAGTCACTATTGCCGCTGAACACGAAATTTTGACTGCCAGGAATGTTGAACTAGAGATTTTGAACAGGTCAAAAGACAAGCACGTATCCATTCCAAAGAGTGAATATGAAACCCTTTTGCAGCCAAAACTGCAAGAAGAAATCAAGAAAGAGTTGGAATCTTCAGGCTTCGTGGTGATGACATCCAATGAAGCTGAAGAATTGAGACATGCAGCGGATGACTTCTCAGATGCTCGTGATACATTTGTAATTGATAGGGATGAATTGGAGTCATCTGCTGACAAGCTTGGTTTTGCTGTCATAGAAAAACCTGCGTTACTTAAATTGCAGCAGCAAATTTCCGAGAAGGACTCTAGGATATTCAGCTTGTCTCAAGCCTCTAAGGAGCTTTCCAAAGACCAGATTATTGCCAAATCGGCAGACTTCGGCCTAATCATATTAGCCAAGGAGGATTATTTGGAGTTGAAAGCACTTTCGATAAGAGGAAAGAATCCACCACATAAAATCTCAAGTGAAGAAGAGGTGAGAGAACGTGCGAGCGAACTTGGTCTTGCCTTAATTACTGATGATCAGTATGCTAAATACGAAGATTTAACAAGGATGATTGGTAGTAGGGATGATTTCGCAACTGTTGGTCGCAATTTGGGATTACTTTGTATTCCTCACACTGATTTCATCACAACTACCGTCTATCTGTCTCCAGATTTGAATAATGTTAAAGTATTGCCTGCAAGCTATTATCAGCAATTGCTTAAGAATAAGCTTTTGATCATCGACAGAGTTAGTGATGAAGTCTTTAGGAAGCATGCAGAAAAGAGAGGATACCAGCATAAGGACGATATCGTAACTCCTGTTATTCCACAACATTCGACCTTCGACGTGAATACCACGCCCCCTGAAAGAGTGATCAACTCAGAACTCTCGACAATCAACAAGTTTACTCCTCCAGCAACGCAGCTTTCCAGATTGAGAAGCACGCCTGGTCTGTCAACATCACTGAACGCTATGGCCAGTACTAGTGGACTGGATTTAATGAGATCGAATCTTTCAAAGAGACACAGTGTTAATGATTCTGTGCAAAATTCAATCCATAATTCGATTCACACATCGACAGGCTTGTCCATGGCCACAAATGTTTCGTTAACGGATCGCCTGATGATTCCTGCAATTACACAAGTTGTAATTGGTGAGTACCTTTTCAAGTATTACCGTCGTCTCGGACCATTCAGTCTGATATCAGAAACAAGGCATGAGAGATATTTCTGGGTTCATCCTTATACTTTAACATTGTACTGGTCCGAGCTGAACCCGGTGTTGTCTGATCCTGGAGCTGTTAAAACAAGGGCTGCTGCCATTGTCAGTGTTGAAAGTGTTGATGACAACAACCCATTACCTACAGGTTTATACCACAAGAGTATCGTGGTACACTCCCAAGGTAAGAGCGTAAAGATTACTTGTGCCACTAGACAAAGACATAACATTTGGTACAATGCTTTAAGGTATTTAATCGGAAGAAATATGGATGAGTTGACTTATGACAATGACGATGACGATGAAGACAACAGTGTATACGGTGGTACTGGTAGTCACAATTCATATATATATGGCACCGACCCTAGTGAACGTCAAGCATTCCCTCGTCCTCGTACTGGATCTTCACCCGCAATGACACGCAGAGCTTCTAGATTCAGCAAGAGATGAGATATCCAAAGATTCACGTTTTGAACATTTTTTTTATTTTTATCCATACTGTTATTGTTTATACTTTAATATCGTTTATATATATATTGATTTGACTTGGCTGTAGTTCTGCTGCCAACTTCTTTTATCCACAAGTTAGAACATCTAAAATGAAGCATCCAGTTCGAATCTCAAGTCCCAGCCAATGGAAGTGCCTAACTTTGGTAAAATACTTGCCACTGTCTCCACATCTTTATCTCCTCTTCCTGAGACGTTGATTATTATGTGCTCATCCTTTGGCATTGTTCTTGCTAGTTCAATTCCTCCATGTATTGCGTGAGAGGATTCCAAAGCTGGAATTATTCCTTCCAACTGAGACAATAATCTGAAACCATTCAAGGCTTGGGCATCTGTTGCAGAAACAAATTGGGCTCTTCCAGTATGCTTCCAATAGGCTAACTCAGGACCAACACCTGGGTAATCCAAGCCAGCTGAGACTGAGTGCGTATCTTGAATTTGGCCATCATAATTCTGTATGACATATGTCTTGACACCATGAAGTACACCAGGAAGTCCACAACATAAGGTAGCAGAATGACGACCACTTTCCAACCCTTCCCCAGCTGCTTCCACACCAACAAATTTGACCTCTGTATCATTTTCAAAAGGATAGAATAAACCAGTTGCATTTGATCCTCCTCCAACACATGCCACGACAGCATTGGGCAACTTGTCGTCATTCAAGTCTCGGAATTGCTGCTTTGCTTCCTGTCCAATGACGCTTTGGAAGGTCCTTACTAATGTGGGGTATGGATGAGGTCCAACAGCACTTCCAATGATGTAGTGGGTTGACTTTAAGTTTGTCACCCAGAATCTAAATGCTTCGGAAGTTGCATCTCTCAAAGTTTGGGTGCCAATTGTCACTGCTATGACCTTGGCACCTAAGATTCTCATTCTGAACACATTGAGTGCTTGACGTCTAACATCTTCAGCACCCATGAAAACAGTGCATTCAAGACCAAACTTGGCACAAGCAGTAGCAGTTGCCACACCATGTTGACCAGCACCTGTTTCGGCAATAATTTTCTTCTTCCCCAATCTCTTAGCAATCAATACTTGAGCCAATGCGTTGTTGATCTTGTGTGATCCAGTGTGATTCAAATCTTCTCTCTTCAACCAAATAGTAGCACCGCCGGCATGTTCAGTTAATCTTTCGGCCTTATGAAATGAAGATGGTCGTCCAATGTATTGGTACAAGGACTTGAACTCTTCCCAGAAGGTTGGGTCTTCAACTGCACTTTCGAAGCCTCTTTCTAGCTCTGTGAGACATGAATGGAGTGCTTCCGGAACGTATTGACCACCAAATTCGCCAAAATTAGGTTTGAACACATGCTTTTCCTCCAAGTTAGAAACATCAGAGGTTCCAGAAATTGATTCATTTTGATCAACGGCAAATTGACTCGGTGGAGTGGCTTTAAAGTCGTCTCCCAATATTGATTTGACAAATCTGTAAATATTGGTACTGATTTCTTCAGGTTTTGAAGCAGCGAGGGTAAGCAATATTTTAGAGCCAATTACGACACCATCTGCATAGTTTATAGCTTCCAAAAAGTGCTCCCTGGTAGAAATTCCAAACCCAACAGCTATTGGGTGGTTCCCAGAATGCCTCCTTACTCTTTCACATAAAGCAGCAACATCCCCATCCAAATCAGTCAAAGAACCAGTGACACCCATTCTGGAAACAACATATATGAAAGAATCAGCAATTTGTCCCAAGAACTGCAAGCGCTCATTGGTGGTTGAGGGAGCAACTAACGGAATGTAAGATAAGTTGTACTTGTTGCACATTGTTCTGAACTTTATTGCTTGTTCAGGAGGCAAATCAACGACAATAAATCCACTGACTCCAGCCTCTGCAGCATCTCTTACCAATGCCTCCTCACCATAGCTCATGATAGGGTTGTAATAACCCATAAGCACAATGGGAACCGTAATACCCACTGGAGCACTTCTTGCTTTTCTAACTATTTTCAAGCATTTGGAAACATTTATACCATTTTCCAATGCTTTGGTATTTGCTTCTTGGACAACTATTCCATCTGCAATGGGGTCAGAGAATGGGATTCCTAATTCAATTATATCCGTGCCGGCATCTTGCAAACTCTTCAAGATAGGTAAAGTGGAACCAACAGTAGGGAATCCAGAAGTGACAAAATTGATGAGAGCCTTTCGGTCTTCTTTTTTGCATCTTTCAAACGTTTCGTTAATCAAAGAAGACATCTTGAATGAAAACTGAAACAAATTTATTCTAACATCTGCCGTGGACTGTCTATTTATATGTCTACTTATGCCATACAGATGACTCAGTTCAGGGTAAACGATACGTTGAACCAAGCATTAAGAGTTCAGGGTAATCTAAGTCTAGCTCAGGGTAACCACCACAAGTTCAGGGTAATCCACAAGGTTTAATTGCTGCGAAAAATGCTGCAACTTATTTCCTCTTTCGTCAATACGTTCATTGCGAATGCAACTTATTGAAGATGCTCCAACTCAGTGTTCTTGTGTGTACCGTATCTGAATAAGATGATTAAGGTAGAATGTGGTAAAGCTATTATGGACTAATGGAAATTTATTTTGGATTCAATTTTTGTATATATGTTTCCATCAAGGAGTTTAGTAGAAAGTTACTGGGTCGAGTATCAACAAGGTTTTGAAAGAATATAGGCACCGTTGCAGTGCTATGTACATTCAGGCAAGAACCAGCTCTTCGCCCTAAATTTAGTATAGACGATTGGAATTAGCTGTTACCGTACCCCTTCAACTTCCTTTTCTCTTGAATCTTGATTCTAGATTATGAATGAAGTGTCATAATTGTACGACAACCATGTCATCAAAAACTAGGTCATATCTCAGTTCATTTGGTCCCAGAATTAATTGTGTCTCCGTGCCTTAGCCCCGTAATCATGCTCTGGTAAGCTGTGCTAATGATGGAGAGAATGAAACTGCCTGTTCACCCCATTAGAGCGGCCCCAACCATCCTTGTAGTACTGGTCAAAGAGTGCTATGAATACAAATGTTACATTGATGAGTGAAATCACATGCACAAATGTCCAAATCACATGCTTACGATATGGATATCGTTAGAGTTATATTGAAGATTACAGTTATTTGAATTTAGACAAAACCGACACTCAAAGAAGGCTTTCAGGCGGCCTGGTATATTTCATCTCTCTTCTTGTCTTCATCTTCTACCTTCCAGTTCAACCTCGCCACACACCCTAATGTAACAAAGGTCAACGCCAAAGTTAATCTGAATATATGACCATAACATTTGTTGCCTAATAAACATGCGGTTCCACCTTCGACCGCTACGGAATTTCCATCATAGATTCTACCAAACACATGTGTGAAATAGAAACTTGGTAAAATGGGAGCCAATCCAACAATCCCCCAGTTGGACAGGAAATTCTCCATTCCGAACACGTCCCCAACTATAATCGGTATGATGCAAAACGTGAAGCCGTAGAAGAGACCCGTCAACAATGAATCTTTCGATAATTCTGGGTAGTACTGTATCTGCATGCCCATGACTTGAGTAGCCATGAATCCAAGAGCTGGAATAAATAGTAACCATGAACGTGGTTTCTTCAACTTCTGAGACATTATGTCTGCAGATAACCCTGATAATATTCTTCCACCACAATTCGCAAGCAGTAGTAAACCAACTTGCAATTGTTGGTCACCTTGTATGAGCACTTCTAGATTTTCGGTATCCAACTGATGGGTTACCAAAGCTTTCACCATATATCCAACCGAATAAATGTACATTTGACCCAACGAAGCCAATGTTCCAGTAATAACGAATATTAGCCAGAATTTTGGTGATTGGAGTAGTTCAATTCCACCGATATTGATAGTTGGTTCATGATGTGTTCTTGGATGCGACGGATATGATACTCGAGGAGAAAGCTGGGGTGTTGATAATGCAGAGCGAGTTGAAAATTGGCGTAAGGTATTCATTTCAATTGAGTCCACAGGATCATTTGCTAGTGGACCAAATTGAACATTCTTTATGGCATAATCACACATAATGACCAGCGGAGCGCAAATCACGAAGATTGTAGACGTCAGGTAGGCCAAAAACCCTAGAAACAGAGAGGTATCTCCGGGGAAAAATAACGATGCAACGACGGAGTAAAACATAGCACTTAAACCATAGAGTGCTAATGGCAATGAGGTTGCAACACCTCTAATGCTAGGAAAATTGACAGCACAACATTTCAAGGTTGTTGAATTGACAAATGTCAGGCCCGATCCAATTCCGAACACGATCATAGCACTCAAGGTGACGTTCGAGTATGTCCTATCGTATTGAGTTTTCATACCAATGTAGCCCAATATGATCTGAGCTCCGCCAAGTAGCAATGGGATTGTATAGCCCGTCTTGTCGACCACTACACCAGCAATTGGACCTGCAATTGCAATTCCTAGGGTTCCCATCAATGCTATAGTCAGTGAGTCCAGGACGGTATAATTGAGTCTGGCAGCATATTGGGGACTATAGGAGGAATATAGATAAAGAGTACCACATATTAGGCCTAGGAAAGTGCACGAAAGGAGCACCAATACTCGATTAACAACTGGAAGTACCATGTTAAGCGAAAGTAGACAACGAAAGTAGACAGCGAAAGTAGTCAGCAAATAGTAGGAATACGGATTTAATTAATTGGTCTTAGCTTTCATCAAGAGGGCATTGTTTTCAATACTCGAGATTTGATCTGTGGCACTGGTGGAAGTTTTTTAAAGGTGATGCGGCACTGAGGACACAACGTTTTTTAGTTCGCGGGGTACTAGATTAGCTATAGTGAGGATCAATTAATTCGTGGCATGCAACAAGATCTGGAAGTGGCTTATAACAAGGCAAAAGGTGTCGAACAAGGCTTTGTTTATTGAAGCTGGTTACGTATAATTACACGGGCGGAGTGTGTTGGCGAATGGCTCCATCGAGGAGATCAATGAATTTGAAGTGAGCATCGGCGTTGTGTGGATCATTCGTGCTGATGGTCGAGGCAGCAGCGTTCTTGAATTTATGCCGTTGGCCGATTCATAACCAAGCCAAAGTTCGTAGCAGTGGAAGTTGACGTAACTATTTACAAGTTCGAGGTCTTACTGGTCTGAGATGGATGCTTGATTGGTTGTTTAAGTTAGTGATGGTTGGGATGGATGTAGGTGGTGTAGGTGGTGTAGGTGGTGTAGGTGGCAATATTCATGGTTTTAACCACGAGGTGGAGTTAAAAGTATCTCAGATAGTCTTATGCTAGTGTTTTTCTGGGCCTATTCTCTGCCTAAGTAATTCGTGCTAAGTGTTTTTCTGTGCCCCCCGCCTATTCTGTCCCTTATTATTCCGAAAAATGGTACCGATTTCTGCACCAATATTTTTTCTCTGTCTATTTTCTGCCTATTACACCCTTTTTTTCTCTACACTCGCCCTACTTTCTCTTTAGTTTCTTGATGCTCTCTCCCTATTTTGTTCTTCGCTCGCTAATTGGTTTTCTCCTCCCCACGAATTATCCCTAAATCCCCATCATCAATTGCTCCAGATCTCAGCCTAAAATGCACACAGTTCAAAGTATCAACTGATAAGCACCGTAATAACTACCCTCCTTCCAATGATCTCGAAAGATAATATAAACAGCTTGATACTTAACTACTTCATCCAAGAAGGATGCAAGGATGCAGCTGTTCTGTTTGCAAGAGATACTGGAATAGATTTAAATGCGACAGACAATGACTCAATTGAAGCTACAGGTCCCTTCTCAAACACTCCTGGGCCAGTTACTGCAATTACACCACACTTAAGACATCCTCACTCAGAAGGATATAGTACAATTAATCAACGTACAGAGATTAAGCTCCTTATATTAAAAGGATCAATTGCTGAAGCAATTCATCGTATTAGTGCAAGCTTCCCAATGGTTCTTGATAGGAATAACCTCTTACATTTCAAGTTGTTAAGATTGAACCTTATTGAAATGATCAGGGAACATAAATTAGGTGGTGATATTGAATTAAATGGAAATGGTGATACTTCGAAGGTAATATTTAATTCCAAAGGTTCAACCACCAAAAACGGCAATTCTGCAGCTGCTCCTGGTGCAAATGCTAGCGAACGCTCATTCCTTCAACACATACTTCTCTTTGTCCGAGAGAACCTCATAAATAAAGTATCCCAATCACTGGCGCTACTCAAAGAACTTGAAATCACAATGAGTTTGCTATGCTTCAAGTTTGACCCTCTGGCTGAAATACTGGAGCAACGTGATTTACCTCATCAATTGAGACTGCTATTTGATTTATCATTACGTACCCAGTGCTATAGGCTTGTTAATTTAGCAATTCTCAACTTACACCAACTGCCAGAGGAGGTTTATCGAGGACCAGAATACCCAGATGTTGAATTTGACCTAAGTGGAGAATACTGCGAAAGCGACCTCGATGAAGAGGGTGTTGACTTTGAAGTAGAGTATAGTGCCGGCCAATCTGCTCCTACTTCTGTCGAACAAGAATCTACACAAGAACCTCCAAATAATGAACCTGCTTCTCGGTTGGAACGAATCATTCTGCTATATACGCTCACGGAACAAAGATTAGTCGAATTACATGTCAACAGAGAGTCAAGCAGTAGAGTTTTGATTCAATGAGCTAGCTATATCCAATAGAGATCAATGTTGACCCTTGTGATCCAGCACTGTTGAGAACATGCATTGAACCGCTCTCTCTTAGTAAGTTTTAATTTTCTAAATATTAAATATACAACACTCCCTTAAACTAACACAACACAATCAATTACATTACCCGTCTCAATTCCCAATCTCACCAAATACTCGTCCTCTGACTTAACTTCCTCTAGTTGGTTATTCATGATAATAATATCTTGCGCATCAACCAGCAAATTGAACACCGATCCTTTTAAGAAACCGGCCAATCTTTGGCGAAAATGACCTAAGCTACATCCAAAGTCTGGGTCCTCAACGCCTTCGAAGTCTTCTGGACTGAACTCGAAATGGTACCGTATAAACAGAGAGGTGAATATCTCCTTTCCTACCCTTCGGGCTGCAAATACACCGAAGGTTTCCCTCCTCAAAGCATAATATTCAGGCAACTTATCTCTATCCTCGCTTGCCATTGTGGCCACTCGAACATGAACATGAGCACAATGGACAGGGACTTCCTGGAATATATCCTGAGCATGATATTCCCATAATCCAAGGTAGATCCCACACCAATACAAGGATTCGTAGGAAATGACAATTATAAATAATACAGCAAAGCATTCAGTGATATTCTTACTATGTGGGGTATCAATGAGTTTCGAGGTATACCTAGTACGTTCAAATTGGTGAACGAACCAATTGTCAAAGTCTCTCACCAATGTACTGAGCAATTGCATCTTCTTTCTTCCTCTTGAGTCAAGGTGGAGGTGACATATTTTTCACTTTCAATGCGGTTGGATGTTTTCAGTTCATTTTTTTGGAAGAACCGTACGGAGAATTTTGAGGTTGTTGTTGGGAGGGAAGTGAAAGAAATTGCCCAAGCACTCCTCGATTGGTTAAAGGACGGTGATTAGCTGTATCTGGTTGGATAGCAGTCTCTTGAGATAGGCTTAGTGAGTTCAATGTTTGCAGTATCAAGTAGGATGTGTTCATTGGTTAGCTATAGTGTTTCGCAAGCAGTCAGTTTGCAGCCAATCACTAATGATAGATGATAGAGTGTTGACTAGGATCGCATACAAGGCTTGTCAAGGATGGTTTATTGAAACCTTTGGTCTGGCGACTCGTTTTCGTATCTTCATTGCGATGCAGAGAAGACGGGTACTGTAGGTGTAACGGTGTAGGATGTCCCATACTATAACACACTTCTTGGTCTCATTCTGCGAGCAAACTGCTTCCAGTGCTCTAGGAGCAGAAATCCATTCAACTTAGCTTGATATATTAATCAGTGATATAAAATCAGGTTATCTCTCCTGTTGGTTTACTATGGATCTTTATTATTCCCCCTCTGTGTATTGCAAATGTCCTTCTTGTGAATAGTGTGTCTGAGAATGGCTGCAAAAAATCAGTGTAGCATTTTGACAATAATCACTGTGGACTCCTTTGAACCAGGGAAAGAATCAAAGTATAGTTTCAGGTGATTCGTTTGGATATTGACATTTATAACTTTCACCTATCAACGGTAAAAATAAGATCAGTCACGTAGGCAAGAAATGAATTGGGAGCATTTCAGGGTGTTCTATTGGGAAGGTCAATGTTCCACGAAGGAAGTCATTTGGAATGATTTTAGTACTAATCTACGGTTTTATTCCTTTGAGATGGAGAGCAGATGCTGGTGGTATTGTGGGACATACGGGTCTGGCATTGGAGAGCTTACATGCCCAAGTAATAGAGACATGTAGCTAGTGTCCAAATCTGTGCTTTTTGATTACGTTTTCATTGGTGAATAGGTATTGGCTCTGACACAAATAAATGAGTGGGGTTCCCTAGGAGTTCATAGTGACCCTAAGCTCGATTTAATATATACTTTGAAGTAAAAAGGTATGCACATTAAACTGCAGATGTTTGTCTTAGTTAGAGATTTTCTACCAAAATTAACTAATATTCTGTAATCATTGGTTGAAAAAGCTCTAGCGTTGAAAGTTGGCTGTTCAAAATGGTCAGTAAAGCTTAAAGACCACAATCAGAAGTATGTAAGAACGTCAAATTACGAGCTGACCGTGTTTGTCAGTTTGAATAAGGTATGTAATTGTCATGGCCTGTAATTGTGGTCACTGAAATTTATAGTGGACAAATTGAGTGTCCTTTGACGAGTTCATTCTATTTGACGAATCCTTACAAAGCGGGCAAAAGATGGGAACTATTGGAACTTCCCAAGGAACAGCTCAGTGCCACTTTTTGCACATGCACAGAATACTACGGTGCGATACAATTACATGCTGACTGACGTTCAGCGACCTAATCCCACTCTTCCAAAACAACACTCACTTGCGGATACTGGACTCTAAAACCAATCTTTTGGGTCACTCTTGAATCACTCTTAGACCACATCCTCGACGACATGCATCTCTTCACCATCAAAAGCAGCTCCAATGATCATCAAGCAGACGTTGGGACGCGCACTTGTTCATTAAAATTTCTTTGACGGGCTCGTATATTTCTGTCTTGCTGAAATTTGGAGCATAAACGTGAGTGATTTGGTAATTATTCACAGCCAAAGCCCTTTGACGAACCACATTTGACGAGAGTCATCACTGAAGATCACATTTGATAGAAGAAGATTGCTGATTCCCACGGAATTTTCAGAGTTCATTGCATTCAGAAAGAAACCATCCAAATCAAGTCCTTAATAGCTTTCGATTTAGGGAAACCAGATTCAAACCAGATCAACCAAATCCACAAACTCCAAACCTCTATGCCCGAGTTTATCGCTTATAAAGGCTTTGATCATGTCCTTGCATACTCTGGGACATGGCTCTGGTGGCTCATAGCTTTCTATTTATGTTTACCAATACTCGCTTATAAGATATTGCCCTACGTGTTTGGTAGTACTAGTGGACGAAGATTAAAGCGCAGAACCGTGTCAATCTTTACTCTTGGTGATCTAGGCCATTCTCCACGTATGTGTTACCATGCCCGTTCTTTTTCAAAGTTAGATTATTACGTCAATTTATTAGGGTACTTGGAGACGTCACCACCAAATGATATCCTCGATGATCCAAACATAGAAATAGAACCTATCGACATCATTGCAAATGTACATGGCTTCCCGTATTTGATATTTCTTGTTCAGAAGGTAACCTTACAGACTTACCAATTGTTTGATATTCTATTCAAATTACGTGGCACTGACTACATATTGATTCAGAATCCACCTTCGATACCAATTCTTGCCATTGTGATCATTTTCATAAAGATTTTTAGTAGAGATACCCAACTTGTCATTGATTGGCATAATTTGAATTACTCGATCGTCAACTTAAGATATAAGAACGAGTCTCATCCACTAGTTAGGTTGGTCAAGTTATATGAGCATGCGTTGGGTAAATTTGCTGATTTAAACATTACCGTCACTGAGAAGATGAACAACTTCTTGACCCGTGAATTCAAATTAGACCTGCAACGTATTGTCACTCTTTATGATAGACCAGCGGACCAATTTGTCCCATTTGATCAACTAAACTTAACAAGAAACGAAGTGTTCAGAAATCATGAATTATTTGCTGATATTCCAAATATTGATGAGTACAAGATATTGGTGAGTTCAACCTCGTTTACTCCAGATGAAGATTTCAACGTTTTGCTAGATGCTTTGAAATTGTATCATAAAACTTCTAATTTACCTCCACTTTTAGTCATCATTACTGGAAAGGGTCCAATGAGAGATCAATTCTTGGAGAAAGTGATAGTGTCAAAATTCACTTCTAAGGTCATAGTACGTAATGCCTGGCTATCTTCAGATGATTACCCTGTAATTTTATCAATGGCAGAAATTGGAGTCTCCTTGCATACATCTTCTAGTGGAATTGATTTACCAATGAAGATTGTTGATTTCTTTGGGTGCGGAGTTCCTGTTATATCGCTCAATTTCCCTGCAATAGACGAATTGGTAAAAGATGGAGTCAATGGGTTTGTTGCCAGTGAAAAGGCAGATGATCCAGCTAATGAAGTTTTCAGACTATTGACTGAGGTTTTCACACAACCAAATGTGTTGGCCAAGGTGAAAGAAGGTGCGATGTTGGAGAGTGAGAGCAGGTGGGATGATAATTGGTCGAATGTCATGAGCAGCTTTAGATATTGAAGTCAATATTTTTACACTCAATGGTTCTACACTCAATGTATTATTTAGAAGGACCATGTATTCTTAACAACGAACATCTTGTGCTAGTTAAAGGGGGTTATCAAGAGTAGTCAAGACAAAAGTTCTTTTGTATTTTATGGGGTGGAGCTCAAGAGAGATCTTGTAAACAGGAGCAATGGCTTGGACTATGCGTCGTAATGGCGTAAGAGGATGGCCAATCGCTAAACAAAGGTTCTAGCATTTGCACGTATAGTGAAAGCATCAATCTTTAGTTATGAGAGCAGATTTTATTGATTCCAAATACTCCTTCGAATTCAAATCCTTCACTCTTTTCTTCAGTGTATTGTTGTCAGTCCAGAATTGAAATCCATCATGTTCGTATGCGTCAAGCAATGCATGCTCGGGAATAATGTCCCACTCTTCTGCAATCCCACTGACAACTTTCGTGAGATGGGCCCAACACTTCGAAGTTTCAGTGTGGTTATAACCTCCGCCTCCCAACAAGAGAAATGAAGCATTAGGGAAACTTTCGATTACAGTTTCCACAGCAAAAGTAAATCCTCTAATCGTTAGGTTCCACTTCTTATTTGGGTCTGTGGCCAAGCCATCACATCCACATTGAATCACAATTGCACCCGGTTGGAAGTCTGTAACCAAAGGCACTACGATTTCCCGAATAATGTAAAGTAAACTTTCATCACTAAGACCAGCCTTGGTTGGAATGTTATATTTGTTTGCACCAGAGCTCGCTAAAGAGCCAGTTCCAGGGTAAAACCCAATGTCGTAATGATGAACCAGGCAAGTTGCAACATAATTCGAATTTAGATATGCAGCTTCGACGCCATCACCATGGTGTAGATCTAAATCAAGGTAGAAAACACGTCCAAAGCTCGAACGAAGAATTCTTATACCGAATATTATGTCACTTACATAGCAAAACCCGGCTGCTTGTGATTTAAAGCAGTGATGGCGTCCTCCGAACCAATTGATCGCTATTGCAGGCATTTTTGTCAGCTTCAAGCGAGCTATCTTCGTGGCAGCAGCAATGGTAGAAGATGCTACTAACTTGACGTAATCGGCCATGAAAGGGAAAGGGTAGCAATCATGAGAAAGGCCAGCAGCAAGATCATGAACTTTGTTTTTGGACTCACATCTGTACTCATAATTGTCATAGTCACTCAGTTCAAGGTCAGTATCGCTGTCAGTATCGCTGTCAGTATCACTGTCACTTTCACGTCCATCCATTGCACAACACATATTCTTTATTTCAGTATATGCCTCAATAGATGTACCCAATTCATATCGTCGTCTAAGCACCGCATTCAAATAGCTCAGATCGTGATATCCTTCTAATACTTCACGTCGTATTCGGGGCACTGTGATGATATTCACGCTTAAGTTGTAAGCATCAAGAAGCGAACTTACCAACGATTGTCTACCTTCATTAGCAGGAAGTAAATCGCACACTCGGGTTAGTACCGCCGATCGAGTAATCCACACCGGTCTTCTAATGTCCTTAAAATCTAGCTCTGTCATCAAGATGGCCTATATGAATTGCGTTGGGGTCAATCGATAATGCTTTGAATATATGGTTTTTGATATTTCGCTATCTTAATATTTCTATGTCTTGTTCCTTAGCTTTTTTCATATTACTTTGAATACCAATAGGCACAAACTAACAAGAGCATCGTTAAAGGTAATGCATTCTTCACAAATTCCCCAATTGCGCTCTTAATGGCCTATTTATCTTCTAAACACCCTCGTACTACTCTTCATCAAAATTTCGTTTCATTTTCGACACACTTCCGTATATGCACCACCTTTCTTTGATTTACAACCTCAATACGGTGAATTTTTACTGACGAGTTGATGTCACATTCATTTCCTTCGTATTCCAGCATTTCTGGTAGTCCTCCCATCTGCAGCATGTGCTTCGATATTCAATTGTTCAAATAGTCCAACTCTTTGAGTCTTTGAGTCTTTGAGTCTATGAATACCTGAACCCAAACCGTATCTGCAGATAGGACATTTGACATTCAAGCATCCTCCACTGAATTCTTCGTATTGCAAACCATGATACTAGAAGAATATCCTCCTGAGATACTTCATGAGATCTTCAAATATCTCAATCCGCACAATGTTCTCAAAAACTTCGTTTGACTTCCTTCGTGCTTATGCAGTTGATAGGAAGTTCGCTTGCATATTATTAGATACCACCCTTGGGAAATCTACAACGATTTCAACAGACACCAAAACACTTCAGTACCTGCAAGATACATGCCTGCATTATTGAAATTTGACAAGGATATCTTCAATCCTCATATATTGCAATTCAATGACATGACAGGGTTCCTTGCTTTCAATCGATGGAAACCAGAAATAGTTGCTTCATTTAAGCGAATTGAATTCGTTGGTTGGCTAACTATTGCTTTGAGTAAAATCGAGCTGCTTTTAAAATCTAAGAAACTTAATACTTTAAGAGTGAGTTCAGAAGCTGTTTTCAATAAAAATGATTGAAAAAACAAGTAACTTGACCACTCTGGTATCCTCACTTGTTACTTTTGAGCATTCTACCCTCAATACCTTCAAGAAATTGCGTTCAAGTTACTTATTTGACTTTAATTATAAATTCTTTCCTAGCTCTTTGTGAAAACTTGAGATTGAAGCTGACCCGCTTCTACTTGATCTCAAACTTTCCTCCGTCATTGACCAACCTTAAGCTCACGAAAGCAAATTTCTTTGGTAACAAGAAACGATTTGAGACACCTTGTTTCCTTAAGACACCTTGTGCTAGACGAGATCTACTCCAAGACCCTGATGCCAATTACTTGGTCTATTTACGATGCATTGCTATAAAGCTGCACAATTTGAACAGCATAATTCACTTGACTAATTTGGTGGATTTACAGTTTATCACATGCTCCTTTGATAGTCCGAAGGTTCTAGATTGTGATTATCCATTATCATTAAGAGTTTTGAAGTTTGAAAAAATTCGTTTTAGATATACCAGATATAATTAGAGCATGTTAAGCCCTGGGATCCTCTTCAGGTTCTTAAATTCATGTCACCACCTCAATTAAGGTCATTGAGTGTGACTCAAGACTTGAACTCAAGTTTGTATGTGCACAGAGAAACAGCAACATGCAACACTCTTAGATACTTGGAATTGGTTGTGGCTGGCGTATACTAAGATTACAATCCAGATAGAGCCAAATCCGAACTATTGCTCTCTAAAGAATTTAGTCTTTCTGGAAGTATTGGGAGTACTTTTGTTATCCGGTAAAGTGTTCGTTGACGAACACACAGTTGTTTTGAGGCAGCCAAATCTTACAGAGCTTAAAATTTACACAACCAAAAATGAATCTAAAGTAGGTGACTGGGATAAGTGGAGCGAAGTCAGGTCGAGGCTAGGTTGATGGAGAGCAATGCTCATATTCTCTTTTCCGCTTGTTGATGTTTATATTAAATTTTACAGCATTACGCAGATAAATGTAAGCATATATTTAATGCATAAAATAATTGTTTAGAGAGTTGTGATTGTAAGTATTCTCTAAATTTCAAAATGTATAGACTTGGATTGGCCATACTCCCTTAAAACTGGAAAAATTTCTGTATTCATAACCTTTCTCCAGTCTTCAATACCCTCCCGAGTAAAGGAGTCATCGGAATGATCTCTATTCAAAAGGGATTCTTGTACAGAGAGCGCATTTGTAATGCATTTCACCAAAGTGAGACACCTGTTCAAATTATTCTGCTTCAATAGCTCATGCAAGTACGCTGTGAAAACAATTATATCCTCAATATGCGGACCTCTTTGCAATAATGCCTCTGCAACCCAGTTTTCTACAGACTTTCGAAGTTGACTATAACCCGTAGAAGTACCAAGAAACATAGGAGACTCGACCAACTTTGGCCCCGTAGAAACCCAGGTTGCAGTTATTTCGGCAACTTCGGCCAACTTTTCTTGATTCTTTCTTATGAACTTCTCTTTGAGCGGTTCTAGGTCATACTTTTTGACCTTTTCAAGGTATTCCTTGTCTCGTAATACCTCTTCTCGCACGAATGTAGGTAGTTCGTTTATTACTGACGAATCATAAGAATCTGAGTAATTAAAGGTCTCAACTGGCTTTACCTGCGGAATAACTTGTGGCATTTCAATGCATTGCTTTTTAGTAAGAGACTTGTTAGGGGACCTCAGAATCGGATCAACAATCAGGACAAATTTCGGTGGGGCACCAATTTGGGAGGGTATGAGCTGCTGTAAATATGTCTTTCCCTTTTGAGGCAGAACCCGTGAAGTACGGCGGATAAGTTCTGATTTGACTTCATTCTTTATATCAGCCGGTAGTAATTCAAAAACGTCCCAGTCAATTCCAAGATTTGACAGATCGACATTTCTCCGAAACTGAGTGTCAGTTTCAGGAATGATTTCCTTTGCAGTTGACTTCTTAGTAATTTCTGGTTTCGGCACCTCACCTATCTCTGCTTTTCCAAATGTTAGACGACTTTGCCTGTTCTTCTTTATGGATTCCACGTCCATAAGTCGAGTCATTGTAATTGAAATTCCACGCAACTCATTTGGAGGTAAGTTTAACATTCGACAAAGAGCTTTGATTTCAGATCCAATAACTCCCCAATCGTTGGTGGGAACTCCAAAACGAGAACTTTTACTGACGTAATCACACCAACCCATACCCAAATGCTTCTCAGGACTTATAGGTGCTTGAGCAGCCCTCTTTGCTAATCTGATTGAGATTGAAGATCCGCAAACCCCAAGATTTATCATTCTCTTATGCATTTCCTTTGCCAACCGCATCAAGAAATCTTCTAATTGTGCGAAAGTTTCAAATCTTATACCATAATTGACATCTACAGACACCGACTTTCTCCCTAGAACAGATTCTGGATTTGAGGTATCTATGTTAATGCTGGTATCATCTTCACCCCGTGCATATTGATACAACTTTGCTCCTGTTTTTGCCCCAAAGACTTTTATTAACTTATTCTTATCATACCGGAGCAAATCTTCAATTAGTGGCTCTTCAATGATGGTAGGCAATTCAAGGAGTAGCTTTTCTTTGACGCTATGTCCAACACCTGGGAGATCCCTTACACGTACCTTGCGGAGACACTCTTGAATATCTCGATCGAGATGGAAGTATCCATTTGGCTTTGCTTTCTTCAATGCAAGCTTCGCTAGAAGAACATTATGAGAAACTCCAATACTTACAGAACACTTTGTCAATTCAAGTACCTTTTTGCGTATTTTCACGCAAAGATCTTTGACACACAGGGGAGAGTCGTTGTCGTTTACGTATGAAGTTACGTCCAACAAAGCTTCGTCAATCAGCACAGGGAAAATGGAATCAAAAATCTTCAATTGAATTAAGTAGTCGTATAGGCTAGTGGAGCAGCGTTCATACGCATCAAAGTCATAGTCGAGTTGAATTAATTGGGGGCATAACTGCCTCGCCTTCCTGCACCACATGCCGTTTGTGACTCCAAACTTACGTGCAACATAATTGCAACTTGCTATATCAGAGGTTTTACCCCCATGAGTGACTGCAAGAGGTACCTTATTGATGTCTATTTTGGGATAATTTAAACATGAGGCTGCAACAAAGAAGCAATCAAAGTCAATGTGCATGATTACCTTTTGAGATGTTCTTCCCTTTTCATTACGGATTGTATTTTGACTTGTGTACTGTGAAGCTTGTTTTACAATCCGCCTAAGGAATCGGAGACGTAGATCTGATTTCCAAGTACTTAAATGATGCAATCTTGAGTTAGCAAAAAAATGTGGAAGAAATTCCGGATCATTTGCATCAAGAATCACTCTATTCTTGGTGATATTTTTTATTACTGGATTTTGAGCCTCTTGAACTGGAGGATCTAGGTTTTCTCCTTCTCCTTCATGAGGTATAGATTCGTTATCACCTTGGGCAGATATGCGTTGCATATTTTCCTTTTGAGATAGCGATGGCAATTGATTATCAGCTTGTGAAAGTAACGGTACTTCATTCTCAGGCTGCGTAAGTAACGGGAGATCATTGGAAAAAGATGAGACATCAGAAGAATCTGAAAAATCTGATGAGCCTGTGCTCTCCTTTTCCAATTGGTCTGCATTCAGCTTTCTCTCAAACGGTAAGCGCTTCTGGTCAGAATCGATCTCTTGAATCAACCTGTAATCTTGCCATCTTAATAATTTATCTTGCAGAACGGAATCAACAATCCATTGCGCTTGAACCACTCTACAACGCTTAAACTCTACCATTTTACGTGGAGTTAGCTTATCGCATATGATGTGCGTTGCGGAACTCTTCTTGTTCAAGTAGTTAACAAATTTACCTCCATGTAGAATGACAATTCTGTGAATTTCGTTGATGGATGGATTGGTGTGACCATTTACGTGGATTGCACAACCTTCAAAGATAGGTGTAGCACTGATCGCAGGAGCGACATTTGCATCTCCATCCTCTTCAAAGGCTACGTTTCTTCGCTTCCTTTCCCACGCGATATATTCAGCATCTTGTTGTTGCTGCTTTAACTTCTTATTCTGAAAGTATGATGTGTAGTCGCCAAAGGAATGGAGTTTACCTATTACTTCATGCTCGTTATCGGTACCCTCATTATTGCTATAACCATCGGGTTTGGCAACAGGTTCACCAAGTTTGGTAGCAAGTTCATCCTGTTTGGCATCATCATCCTGTTTGCTAGAAAGATTAATATTATGATCCCGATCCTGTTCAGCATCATCAGGGTTGCTTAAAGCCCCGATAGAAGGCTCGTCAAGTATACTGCCCGTTTCTAGATAAGGCTCGCAAACTAGCACATCTCCAGGACGAACGTGGGACTCACCCTCAGCTTCGATATCAGCATCAGCATCAGTATCCACGCCATCTTCTCCCTCTTCGTAGACGTCACTTCCAAGTATCATTTGATTGAGAGAATTATTTTGGTTACGCTTGAGTAGGTCGTGATGGTCTATACCACCTATCTTAAGTAACTCCTCATCTAGGCCATCGTCAAATGGGTCAGTGCTGACTGACGGAAACGACCTCCTTGCCTTTGATGGAGTCGATTGGTTAATGGACATGAGTGCACCGGATTCTAGCACATTGCCACTCACGTTCTTCAAGGCTCTTTCGAAACCGGCGGTGCCACCTTGGCTTAGATCATGGATATGAGAGATGAAGCTGCTATCATCCAACGATCTCAAAAACGTCTGGTACCCATCATTCATGCATAAATGAAAGCTATTGGTCCTTAGTATCTGTAATGAGTCTTTTGACACGTCCTACAATTCCTGCTGGACACACCACTAGTAATGCAATAATACGTCAGTGCTTGTGTCTAAAAAGCCCTTTTCCTATTGATCGATTTTTGGTGCAGACACATTGATTTCGTGACCTGCTCCACTAGTCCCCTGAGATCAAAAGTATCAACAAAAAACTCACGACGAAGGCGTGGCCATTCTCCAGTTACCAACATACAATGGTGAGTAGATTCGAATCGGAGTGCAATTGCGGAGGTGCTTGAATTGGAATCGGGGGCGATTTGTGATCATTGCTGGTCCCTATAAGGTACCCTCGTATTGCAGACTAATTAATTGAACGATTCCAGATGTTTTTTGCTCGTGTAAACCTTAAGGCAAACTGAACACGTAAAACATCAACAAATCGGTATTTGATATCATTCGAACTGGATCTCGTTTAATTTTTTATTCAATATTTGGTGTTCAATTATTTGAATTCCAAAGTTCAAACGTTACTAACATCAATGCAGACCGAAAAGTTATCACAAGAACAGATTGCAGAGTTCCAAGAAGCTTTCTCTTTGTTTGACAAAGATGGAGATGGGAAGATCACCACCAAAGAATTGGGTACCGTTATGAGATCCTTGGGCCAAAACCCTTCGGAATCTGAATTGACTGATATGATAAATGAAGTGGATGTCAACAGCGATGGATCCATCGACTTCCCTGAATTCTTGACCATGATGGCCAGAAAGATGAAGGATACTGATTCTGAAGCTGAAATCGCTGAGGCCTTCAAGGTTTTTGACAGAAATGGAGATGGTAAGATCAGTGCTGCTGAATTAAGACATGTGTTGACTTCAATTGGTGAAAAGTTGTCAGATGCTGATGTTGACCAAATGATTAAGGAAGCTGACACTAACAACGATGGTGAAATTGATATCCAAGAGTTCACTCAATTATTGGCAGCGAAATAGGTTATATAGTAAGATTATGGATTATTTTAGTAGGTTGTTCATTGTAGTGATCCTAGTTGATTCAAGTTCTGTGAGTTGCAGAAAAGGTTCCATGTCAAGCTCTCTTAGCTCAAACCTCCAAAAAGCTTTGCCTTTCGCTTTCTTTTATAGGTATGGTACCTATTAAAGCAACCTCCTTGTGTCCTCATCATGTCCCTCTTAGTTGCCTCCACCTCTGGCACCATGCATGCAGACATATTTTGGCTATGAATAATTTAAATTTTAAAATATTGATTGGTTAAGAATGAAAGGTAAAGAGGGACAAGGGAAAGGTCAGGATGGAAGAGGAATCCGAAGAAGTGTTGGCACTCAAGGTGGGAGTGCATTGAAGCAAGGTTGCAGTGAAATAGATGTTGATACAGAGGATGATGTTATTTTCACAGGCAAACCTCAAAAGGCTCCCAATAGCCTGAGAGATAGTCACCGCAATGGCCACGGAAGCAGATACGGAAACAGCAATGGCACTGGAGATAACAATAAAGACTCAATTAACACTCGCTGGCACCGTGTAGGGTCGGCTAATACTCGTGGGAGCCGGGGAGGTTACAAGCACAATAAAAGCCAACCGATTGAAACCAACCCCAGATCATCAGTGCTAGGTAATGCCAGGAAAGGGTTGTTACAATCTAACACATCTATTGTTCCGCCACCTTCAAGAGTCATTGGTGGCAGCATGCAAGGCGATGATCTCTTTGATCTACAAATGAAACGACTGCAGAAATTCACGCTGCCCAGAGAAAGAGTTGAAGAATATGGATATACCAGTCGTGGTGAAGATACTCGTCTACAAAAAAGTAGCAAAGAGCGCCATGAGTTCTTCAACTTGATACTATCACAGTTCATAAAGTATTGTAATGACAATGCATCGTATATTATACGACAAGACTTGGAAGAATATATTAAGATGTCTGATTCCCATCTTGGAGTACCTAATACTGACAAAGTTGTTTCTTTGGAAGGTATTCTCGCATCTTTAAGGAAGCTCCGAGAAGCTCTACTACATACTCAACCAGAAGAGTTCACCAAAAGGGTGTATATTGTGTCCGTAAGAATCGCTACAAGCATTGGGCACTATCAAACATATCTTCCTGCAATCAAGTACCTACTTGAGGAATGTCTGCAGCTACTCACGAGTCAGGAAACCGAAGAATTAGCCAATTTGATGGTATTGCACTTTGTGCACTTTAATAACGAATGCCAATCAGCCTTAGTGTACTTCTTCAAATATCTCCTGGATGATAGTGCTCTCAAGACATGGGATATCATAGAGAGCTGGATTCACCATGATTATGTCAAGTGGTTCCAGCTTTACAACAAGGAAACACACAATCTGAGATCCAAGCTAATGAGCTTTGGTACCTCCAAAATGGTCCACCACATGATAGACTCCGTTGGCAAAAGCTATTATAGCTATGAATACAACGACTTCACCCAGGTGTTGTTGCCTAATGGTGTGTCCTTCGAAGATTTAACTACATTGTATGCAGTAACATGGCAGAAAATTGGAGATACAATTTTAGTTAGAAGCAGAAAATAAAATACTAACGTCTCTTTCCACCCAGTAGAGTTGTAGTTAGAACAACATGAGTCTTCCGGATATAATCAAGATCGATGATGTTACGTCTGGCAAAATAGACCCGAATCTCATTTACAACGAATTGGAAAGATTAAAGGTGGAGATCAACATACTTAGGAGTGATATGTCTCTCTTCCTCAAAGCGCTCGTGGCAATACCTGAAAACCAACACCAACAAGAATACTTCAGGATAACTGTTTCGAGACTAAAGATAGTCCAAAATAGTATTGCTGAATACTGCACCCAATACAACAAGCTTTTGCCTATCATAAACCTTGCTCAAATCAGGTTGGGACATGAGGTTGAAATAGTCCCTCAAACCAAAACACCTCTGACTACACCTAACATGGGAAGCTCTGTTCCAATTGGTGGTGCAGGTAATCCAATAACAAGTCCGCAGTTGGGCAAAGCGAAGGGGAAGAGAAGTTTGAGTCAGTCAAAGGGGACTAAGGTTGTGAATAAATCTGGTTCATCTAATCAACCTATACTATTGTAAGTGGTGGTTAGGACATTGTTCTCCAATCAACCTACAACATTGTGACTAGTCAAACGTCGTTTTGAATGGTGAGAGCATTATGCTCAACTCCATTCGTTTCACTTGACTATGAATATGATTCTTCTACACACTTTTGTAAAGGCTCCACATCAATTTGAAGGCAAGGTTTCGTCCTTACACCAACCAATATTATTGATGAGTAGGTCAATATACTACTATATCATACTATGAGTACAAGAAGACCTACATTGGCCCGAGTATCAGATATGCTGGCATATTAATCTTGTTACTGCAGACTTTTGGCATGCTTCTCATTAATCAGCTAGTCATTCAATTCATTTATCAGAATGGAAAGCGAGACGAACCTCTGGACTGTGCGGTTCTTCACATGTGGTAATTACATATGCTACAACAAAGGGATTAAACCAAGCAATATCTTATTCGATAATAGGCCCACAGTGAACTGCGCTGAAGTTATTTAAGCTAAAGTACTGTTGCACCACTGTCAAGCAACAAGCCTACTGAACTACTTGCAAGAAGTAATTTAATCCTCTATAACTAATATCGTATAGCTTGTTCACCAATGTCTAACAGAAATAATGTACTCTTCAATGGCAACTAATAACCTTCTCAACTCGTTCCTCGAAATATTCTCTTTCAATAGTAAGAGCTCTAGCGGACTCTTTCCATTCATATACTTCAATAACTTGTAGAATACAGCAATCAATTCGCTTGACAACTTGCATTCATCGAAAATAATCTTATTGATCCACCTTCTTTCCAATGTAGTTGCCCTTCCTGGGTCAATAACTATGGTGTCTTCATCATCTTCAAGCTTTATTGTTGACATCAAGCTGTATGGCGTAACGTATTGAGAATTACTATTTCCGTTCTTCAGTCCATTGGTGGTAATCGTTGGTTTCTGTCCATTTGTCTGACGAGCTAATGCAGCATTACTGGCTGTTTGTTGCAATTGGGTATGTGATTTACTTAGAAAAGTTTGGCCCGCAGTTCCGGTGTCGCCTTCTTTCTTATTCTTGGAGGTGTTATCTGTCCCGCTGACGCTCACTTTCTTACTCAAATTTGATCTCTTCTTCAAAAGCGACTCATTTTCCAATTCTTCCTCCACTTTCATCTTGATCTTCCGCGAGATTTTCAACCATATAAAAGTTTGAAGTTGAGTAACATATCCATATCTTATAAGCCAGCTTAAAGCTTCGAGGTAAATATCCTTATGATCCCTCGAAGGTATATGGTTTGAGAATTGTTGAGGCTTTCTTGATTGAGGACTCAATAGTTTGAGAAATTGTGGTAATGACGGTAACGAGGGGTATGTCTTTCTGAATATATGGATGTCATTGTATAAGTTCAAAGTTATGGGAGCCATTGGCAGTATAATATAAGTTGATCTTGTACTCAATGGCTGAATAACTCTCGCACGCCTCCAATATATGAGATGCAAAGCAAACTGGACAATCTGTAAGTCATTGTTCCGGAGTGAAAGGTTATGCAAAGATTCCGTTGGCTTAATTGCTCTTATGAAATTGGCCAATGTACTACTTGATTCAGTTTTGATATCTTTGATAATTGATTCTGGGTCATCCAATAACAATAAAGCAAAATAAATCAAGTCCTCCGATGCAACACTGGAGGCATCGTCCAAATCATTCTCGCTGTTCTTGTAGTTCAACAGTTGTCCATTCCTACCTTCCATATTACTTGATTGACCATACCTTGTTGCTTCTCCTATGCTGCTGATTCCTGAATTGCCTAGTAAGCTAACAGTCGATGACAAGTGCGAGCCTGGGATATATGGCACAGATTGCTCAGGTAAGGTTTGGAATTCTGTCTTGATTGGAATTTGGAAGGATCTTACTTTGTTGTTGATGATAACGTTCGCAATTTTCGAGGTGGATATTGCCTCGAAACATTGCAGGGTGATCTTGTAAAGTTGTGATTGTTCAACCAAGATTTTGCCAAGTTCCAGGGGATCATCCTTATGTTTCTCCTTTAGTGTGAGTATTAGCCTTGACTGCTTGGATACATATTCATTCTTCAGCTGCTCATACCTGAGTACAAGGGAAAGACGAGATATCACGTAGATGAACATCTCCTCAATTCTGTAGTTAAACTCTATAGTTGGAGGATTCATTATGAACACAAGATGAAACATTGTGAGATTCGATTGTGGATTACTAGCAGGTTCATCATGACCTGTTTCTGCAATATCTTTCTCTCTATTCTTCAGTTTTTTCAGCTTTCGCTTCTTGGAGTCGTTTTTGCCAATTACCAGGTCTTGTTGATACGTGTTCTGCTTCTTCAACCTCCAGTTCCCATCTTCGTAAATATGTATGGGCAATCCTAAGAAAACCTTATCATCAATCATTAATTCAAACCTTGAGTTGCACATTTTCTTTGGTGGTGCCAACATTTCACATAAATACGCTGGTTCTATCCCAAAGATGGTTTTCTCTGCTGGTTTCGAATCATTTTCCTTACCAGATACATTCAGCTCAGCTTGCTTACTAGCTTTCAACTTCCTTGCCTTTTCTTGATCGTCCAAGAACAGAATCAAATCCTTCTTGGTTCCCATGTAATAGTTGAAGTTCTTTGTATCCCATTCGTTGTGATTGTTATCGAAACCATAGTCATAATCTTGTACCTTCTGCAATTCACGGTACGTTTTTTCTGCAATCTCCCGACTATCATATTCCTCTTCTAAATCGTTTTCATTCTCATTGTCATCTTCATAGTCCTCATCCTCTGAATATGCATTACGTTTGGCATTGGTCTTCTTCTTCGTAAATGCATTGCCTTTGGAGATATCGGAAGTTAAATTCTCAGGGTAATTGAATACTAATTGAGGACCCGTATGAGTTGATATGATAAGCAATACCCCTAGTAAGCTTGGGTTGGGTAAGTTGAAACTCATCGTTGAAAGTGGAAGAGAGATTTGAAGTTTGGAATTTTATTTAGCAATGAATATTTCATGCGGCGCGCTACCAAATTGTTTTGAAAAATGGGGTCTTTTGTGTCTAAGGAGGAGAGTACGCCACTGATGGTACGCCTAGTGTCTACGATGGTGGTCAGTTCTCTACAATGATATAGTCCAAATATCAAATTATCGATTGAAAAGTTTAAATAATAAGAATCGATCTCATATAATGTCTAGATGCTGTGCTATCAAGATGACTGGCATTGAATTAATCCATGTCAGTGTAATAACCTCAAGTACTCCCTCAAATTCAAATGAAGTAATGCCAAGAAGTGCATCTGAACTGTTGCACAGCTATTCATCCTTGTAAAAACTTCAGCTACTCCTCCATTCCCTATCAAGTAATACAATTGAGTCTAGATCTTGTGCTTGATTTCCTTCTGCATTAACAAAGCAAATCGCTGTTGAGGAGCACCCTCGATCCACTTGTTAAACCCTCTAACGGCTTCTCTGGAGTTAGCACTGGTGACAAAGAGTTCTCTGTTAGCCTTCAATAATTGTTTATTTTCGAAAATCGAAGGGTAGTGTAAATCTTTGAATGCATCTACCAATTCGTTGTGCACATGTTCATTAAAGTCTTCAGTCTTCTCAAATTGACCATCGTATGTCTTGTTAATGAACCCTAACTTGTTCAATTCGGGACCGCGAATAGGTTTAGCCAATAATAAGGCTTCAGCGGACTTGGACCAACCCAATCTTAAAAACAAGGTTGCGGAAGAAGCACCTTCAGCAACCAAGCCCAAGTTGGCAAATGGAGCCAACATGTAGAACTTCGATTCATCTTTGACGTAGATCAAGTCGCAGAGAGCTAACAACCCTGTTGATAAGCCAATGACAGGGCCATTGACAGCAGCAGCCAAGATCTTCGTGTGGTTATGGAACAAGTCGGTGATGTAGGTATTTCTACCGATGAAGTTCTTGACCCAGTAATCATGAGTGAACATTTCAGCGGCATCTTCACCACCAATGCCTGTGATATCAGCACCAGCGGAAAAGAAACGACCAGAGGACTGAATTAATGTAAGGATGGTGTCTTCTTCTTTGTCTGCATCATCGACGAACCTGGCCAATTGCATGTATCCCTGGAAGTCCAAGGCATTAAGCTTCTCGGGAGCATTCAAGGTGATCACAGTCACCTTATCCCTGACTTCGTATAAGATTTGACCTTCTTCAAACGCCATTGTGTCAATTGTGTTCTTTACTGGGGGAATATGCTGTGGTAGGCAAACGTCTGGGTATTTATATATCTGGTGCCAAATTATAGTGCATGTATGTGCTTATATACGTGTGGAGGGGAAATTGGTAGGGGGACAGGCGTCCTCGGTGTGGGTGTGGAGTTACAAAAAGCGGATCTTGTGGGACATTTCGTGGATCGATTAGGCTGTGAAATCGAGCAGACTATGGGGTTGGAAGAGGGAGTCTGAAGAGGGAGTCTGATACCCTTGGGTACTTCGTTTAGGAAGCCTCGATAAGTAGGGGGTTGTGTCTAGGTTTTGGTGGGGGGTATGTTGTACCATGTTCCCTCTCGTTAATAATGTCGCCAGTACATTTTCTTTGCACCAATTCGTACTGGGGAGCTCAATACCTTTGGCAGAGGGTGGTGATTGGAAATTCACATGGGTGGGTAGTAGCTAGGTTTATCTTAGCGTTCGATTATTGTTAGAGGTGAGGTGAGAGGAGTGTGGTAGTGAGAGGATCGTGGTAGTGAGAGGATCGTGGTAGTGAGAGGATGGGCTAGGAGCGTACTACATGGGGCTAGTGACTTGAGTTAGTGCTTTGATGGTATTGAGTGTATCGCGATATCAGAGTCGCGTATAAGTGGTTGAGACTACCATTTCCAGCGTTAGCCCAAGAAGTACTTTATAATGCCAAATGAGAGAAACCTGAATGAGGTATTCAATAGGCAGTCTAGACTGCTGGAAGTATACATGGTAAGTAAGCAGTCTTAAACAACAAAGCACACGACAGAGAACCAGTCGACTGTCGATAATAACCATACAACAGACATCCACTGGAATCATCACCACAAGAATACCATCCACTTCAGGAAAGTCATCTTAGCATCTTCTCAGACACTATTTGATTAAAATAGTTCCATTGGATGCAAGCCATAGGCTTTTGGATCTATTAACGAGCATTCCTGAACAATCACACCTTACATATCAGAATGTGACTCCAAACGATCCAATACTTTAGTTTCTCTCGTACCAAGCCAAGTCCCGCACGTACTCACTCTCACCAGCTCACTCCCAGCTACCCACCACTCACTCTCCTATTCACCACTCCCCTACTCACCACTCATCCGCCCTACACATCTACATTCACTTCGTCTTTACCTCTTATTATATTTATGCAGCGTTTTTCAAATTGGTAGATAACCATTCCAAACCTTCGTATAATCCATCACCAGTAGTAGCACAGGTAGATTGAATATACCATGGTCTTTGCCTGATGGAGTGTAATCCCAACTTTTCTGTGATCTCGGCAGCATTCATGGCATTAGGCAAATCTTGCTTGTTAGCAAACACCAATAGCAAAGCATCTCTCAATTCATCTTCATTCAACATTTGTTGCAATTCTTCTCTAGCTTCAGAGATACGATCTCTATCATTAGAATCAATGACAAAGATAATACCTTGGGTATTCTGGAAATAGTATCTCCACAAAGGTCTGATCTTATCTTGCCCACCAACATCCCAAACAGTGAAGGCAATATTCTTGTATTCAACGGTCTCGACGTTGAAACCAATGGTTGGGATAGTGGTGACAATTTCTCCCAATTTCAACTTGTACAAGATCGTAGTCTTACCAGCAGCGTCCAATCCAACCATCAAGATTCTCATTTCTTTACGGCCAAAGAACCCTGAAAACAACTTGGAGAACGATGATCCCATCTCGACGTCTTATATATGTTTTTATCTGTTAAACGTTATCTGTTGGACTCGTTAAGTGTGGCCTATTTTCTTTGGTTTTTTGGAAGCTTTTCTCGCCCCCTCTGAATCGAGACTTTGCGAAAAATTGATACAAGAAGTGTCGTTCTGTATAATTGTGCAAGAAATGTCGGCCGCGCCCACAATTGCATAAACAAAAAATGTGTTTCATCGAGTGTATCAACAGGCGTATCAAGAGTAAACTAAGGTACTTGTTGACGTTACTATCATTAGCCATACATCGGCCCAACTACAACTACCTGTATTTATTGCGTTTCCTTCGAGTTCAATCAGGCCTAAACGTGTTCTCTTATCCTTATTCACCGACTGTCACTCTCATTGAATCTCATATCAACAGACAACACCTATGCAAGTAATACTTCCACAGAAAACCTTAAGGCCTTCCAACTCAATTCAGAAGGCTCCTTTGGAGTTCAACCAACAAGAAACTCTCGGGGAATTGCCTTTGGAGAACATACTAGTTCCACTCTTCAACTATGACAATGAATACTACGTCTTAGTCAAAGATTTAAGCAAAGCCTGGAATTATCCTTCTTCATACCAACTCATCAATAGAATATTGAAGCGTTCATATCTTAAAAGATCGGATATTCTTACCAGCTCCAAAGGTTTGAACCGTTTGCTACTTAAAGAGCAACTCATTGAAGGAAAAGACCGCAACATTGCAAACTTCTACATTAAATGGTCGGCCATATACAATGCCATTTCTGAAAAGCTGGTTTTCTTTGGAACTGGTACCGAAGATGAAGACACTGCAGTGGTGGAAGAAGATGAAATAGAGAACGAAGATGAGGTTCCTGTGCCAATTGACACCAATGACGACTTAGAAGATTTTGATGAGTTCATAAGAAAAGATGATGATTCATTCGATAGGGTCGTTACTATTAATCAGGTATTCCCACAATATGGTCAAGCTGAAGCAACAGTGCAATCAAGTCATTCTCTGTTCAACACCTTAACAAACATCACAAAATTACACTATTACAAAACCCTTTCTCATGCTTACAAGTATTTGCCAAATAACAAGTTATCCATTCCTGAGCGTGAGTTGTTGGCTCGTGACAATGACATTTATGCTGATTTTGCCGAGCAGTCACTGCCAAAGAATGAAGAGGAAGAAGAACCTAAGAAAAAGCGTTTCCGGAAACCCATTGGAAGATCCAAAAAGCATAATATCAACGTGGACCCAAACACTATTGATTTGTCCGAATCTATTATTCCTGGTCAAGGGTATATACAAGAATTCAGTGTGAATCATCTTTGCAAGGTCCCTAATTATTATATTACTAGCAGTCAGCAGGCATCTGGCACCGCTGTTACTGGTGCTGCTGCACCCGCGAACAACAATATGTCGCTTTTTGGTGGCTCTGGTGGCGAATCTACAACTAGCAACTCTTCTGCGGTAGCTACGCCTACTTCCAGATCTAATTTCAACTTCAAGAAATTGAATTCTTCCTCAAACTCTTCCTTTTTATTCAATGAAACGATAAAGATGTCGAAGAATATTCAACAGCTAGTCTTCAGTAATGATAATGATAATTCTAATCATACCAAATATTACTACACCAAGACATACAGGGGACCTGGAAGTGGAAATTACAAGGATGCATCTCTAATGAATAAGATTAACAAGATAAACACAACTTTGGATCCACTCATCCATGCGCATAAACTGCGCAGTCAAGTTGAAAAGTTGGCACATAGTAGACTGAAGCAAAGTTTGAAAGGTTTACTTCATGACAAGTTTAGTAAATCTCAGATTGATTCGATATTACACAAGCAAAATAGATATACAGAGGATTACATGAACTTGGAAATGTTGCACAATAACTTGCAGTTCAATGTCTTGGCTAACACATATCGTTCAATTTCTGATGATACTTGGAAAAACTATTACAAGTTTAAATCGGTAGACTTTGAGCAGGCACATGCATTGCAGCAGGAGCAAAGGGAGTTGGCCCTGAAGAATCAATACCTAGTTGATTTGCAGGAATGGAAAGTCAAGGAACAAGAACGCAAATACAAACTCTTAGAGAGATCTGAAAGAACGAAAGTAAAGTGGGAGCGCAAGGAAAGGGCAAGGCTCGAGAAAGCACAGGCAAAGATAGAAAAAGTAAGAGCTGTGGAAGAGAAACGTAGTCGTAAGCAACTTGAGGCCACGTTCCATGATCCCTTTCAAACTGATGATTTCAACTTGTTGGGTGAAGACTTGAAGATAAACTCTGATAAGGATGATAATGCAGAAAGCGATGACGAAAATAATGTTGAAGATGATGAAGCAGGTGAAGACGAAGATGAAGATTTAAGAATACCACTTCAGCCACCGAAGCCAGTAGAGACACCGCTACTTGACACAATTAATAGGTTCACATTACCTGTGGCCCACCGTGAAATTGTTCAGGGACTTCCGCTTGATTTGCGAAGCATTGAAGGCAATGGAATCATTCCTCCTCCCATCAAGAAGATTGTCAGATATGTTTCCATGTACGCCGACATCCCCAACCCTGAGTATCTTAACAAGATTGAGATCCTCAAGATTCCCAATTCTAACTCTATTGGATGGGATAATTTACGAAAATTTAAGAAAGATTAGATGATATAGAAATGTATTACTATTATTGAAGGAAACGAAAAAAAGGGTTTTAGTTATCTTTTGTAGAAGTTTAATTTTATCGAAGTCATGGTCAATTAATAGTTCTGTCCCCTACCAGAACGAGCTTAACCTTAGAATTTGTTTAATGTTTAACACTTGATTTCCAAAGGTTGTTCATTGGGATCATAGAGAATGACAATTTTTTAGAACTTTAATTCAGATGCTTAGTAGATGCTACTCTTCCTGAAATGGTTTTTGAGCTTTTTGCAGCCACGAAGTGGCTTGACTTTATCCCAACAATTGTATCAAGTTGGCTGAGCAATCAAGTAACGAAATTTCTTTAAATTGGACTCGTAAGGCATATCTGCATCATTCCTCGAATTCCAAAGTACAGCCTTTTACATATCATGAATGAATCGAGACTTCCTCGAAGAACAATGTTTCCTGACGATAATCTTGATGCATGTGTCAAATGCACGGTAGTGTATCATATGGGTAATGTTGACATCATCCTTGTCAAGGTTTGGACAATATTCTTCAGATACAATACAATCAAGCTCGGATACCAAGTTCTTGTGAACTGACTCATGCACCAAACATAATCAACGGCAACAAAAGTTTGACTACCATTGATGAAACGTCCCCAAGCTATTCTTCGAGCAGCAATTGCTCCTGATATTGGTCCCAGAGATAAGAGAAAAAGATAGTCAATGGTACTATAATCAAGACAGTTACATAAGGAATTCTTTCAATATAAACCTTACTAATAGCCATTTCATTTGTTAGGGCTCCCAATGGCTCAGGCTGTCAACTTATACAAACTTGCCATTATGTGCCATAACCAGCCAAGTCAGGAGTGATATCCAACCTCTTTGTTTTACTTGCGGAGCGATAGAAATCAAGCTGGAAAGCTATAAATTCGTCATCATTATTTATTTAAGTCAAAATACATGTTAAGAAGTTGATTTGAACGATATTGGATTGAGTGAGTCTTCTGAGTCTTGTGGAAGGACGAGACGACTCTCGCTACATCGCAATGAATCTCTCGTATTGGTGTAAAAACTCCAATTGGTAGATGATTTATTTGATTCAATGAGAGGCTTGCCAGGAGATGAAATAGCTCCCGTATAGGATTGTGACATTGTTGAAGATCCTGATTTGCTTACTTCTTTATTTCTTTAGTCTTTAGTCTTTAGTCTTTAGTCTTTATTGGTTTGAATGGTTTTACCTTTTTCATGTTTAGTAATATTTTGCAGCCGATTTCACTCTTTATGAATGTAAAATTTGAGTCGAGAAAAGTATACACTAGGTTCATTGTTCATTTACCGAATTAAAATGATATATATAAAAGGTAATAAAAGGAAGTATCAGTAAGGGGTTTAATTCATAGTAATTGGGAATAGAAACTCTCCATGAGGCATTTCTCCAAAGGTCTTCACCGATAGCAGTGTAGAAGAAGCAAAATTACCCCTTATAGAATCGGAAGTTTGTAATAATGGACTATTCATAGCCTTTTGTTAAAATAGGATCTAATAAACAGGAGACTGTTGTTCTATCGATCAAATTACTTCAAAGCGTGATATTTATAACGAATTCATTGGGGAACTGGTTGATTAGATTAGGGAGTTTCAGTATGAGGGGAGCTCTTAGCATATTTCGCTAATTGTTAGTACTTTGATTAAGCTCTGAAATCCAGTGTCATTCTACCCCGTAATTCTTCTTAGTTTCTAATGTTGGGGAATACTTGAGTAAAAATCTTGAAGAGTGGCTGCAAAATTTAGCTAAAGAAATACTGTCACAAAATATACATCAATGTATTGATAGAATTTTACCTCCCATTAATAGCTGACTATAGCTCAAGTGCCCCAAAAGTCCTCTTATATTTGCTCCACTTCAAGGTTAATCGTTCTAAAAATTGCAACCCTCCTAATAAATCAAACAGTGGACGTATCCTTACATATTACTACTCGCATGAGAGCATACTGAGGGAGTACTTTTTGACGATGACATTGATGAACTTAACCTATTTGCTTGTTCTTGAACTACCTGGTTGGTGCGTTGAGCAAGGTTATGGTAGGCAAATTTAGCTTCGCTCAAATGATTCATAGTCAGGTTTTTTGAACTAAAATCTAATTACCTCATATCCCAACCAACTATATCCTCAATATGCGCGCATTTGGCTGTGCAAGTCTAAATTGCGTTATATATAGTAGTGCCACCTAAAGACGCTTAAACAACTGAATATTCTGTTCCACAAGTATGGTTCGGTAACACTTCATATTTCAAATCCTCAGTTATATTCTAGAACTCCCCAATATCTACACCAAAAATTCTAAACTAGGCTTAAATATATTTTCTTAATCAGTTCATTTTGCAGCCAATGCTGGCTTCCTTAGTTACTCTCAATCGTGTTGCAACTTCAAGTCCAATTATGTCCAGTACTACCATCTCAGGATTTCACAAATTGGTAAGTGTAAAAGCTTGGGTAAATAAAACTAATGACTGTATTCTAGCTTTCCATTCTAATTATGATCGTCCTTGCTCGATCATTTTAGTTGAGCTCGATACGTTGTTAGCATCAGTATAGGCAGCCAGTTTAGTCCTTAGGAGGCTTATATGTCTAATAACTCTCCGGTGTAGTGTAATGGCTAGCACGGTTCGCTTTCACCGAGCAAATCCGGGTTCGATTCCCGGCATCGGAAAACTTTTTTAATTTCTTTTACATACTTTTTACCTTATTTAATTGTCAATGAAAGGACCAACAAGTTAGTACATTGAGAGTAATTGATGGAACTGTACCTCCTTGTTTAGCTATCTCAGTTAGTGGTATATTAGTTAAGCTCAAAGATAATCCATTTTTATAATTCATGAGTTTTCGCTGACTAGAATGTTATTTAATGACTATCTGTCAGGAGTCTGGTCTCGGTTCGGATGAGAGAAGGTTCCCTTGCGCTAGCTAGATCCGGTATTATTGACTACCGAATTCCGTGAGGTGTTATTTACTGTTGTTTGTTTCCGACTGTATTAGTGTTGTATTCTATACAAGTATTTATACTGTTGGAAATATATGATCGACTTAGAAAAAGCATGGAAGATGTAAAATACTGGGATCTTACTCCAGAATTTATAGACTTTATTCTATCATATCTTGGCTTTAGCTCCTTGGCTATACCAACTCTCATCCTTGGCAGAGGGTCGGCCCTATTATCTTCATCTATTTCTAGAGAAGGGATTGAACCTTCAACTAATGTTAACATCACAAGTTTTCTTGTCTAACACCCCTTCCAAGAATGAAAATGCCGTTAGGTTATAGCTGAGGTAGAGGAACATAGTTTACCTGTCTTGGGTTATGGCAGGACGTCAACTCTTATATGCCGTTCTGGGTAGATACTCATACCCGATCACGGTTTATATGCCTTTGGTTCTAACACTATCATTCACAATCCTTTTATTGTAGTATGGGAGAAGGAGTAACAATTAAATGCGCTAGAATATGGCTGCAAATCTCTTAATTTTTTATCGCGTTTCTGTAAACTGTATTCTTGGCTTCATCGCAGTGATGGAACCCACTACACAAGGTACATCCCTTTAACAGCTACAAAATATGGACCAAGCTTCTGACCTTGGAAACAGATTCCCGAGTTATTAAATTCCGTACAAGTTTGTTTCTGCGCATTGATGCAATAGATTTAAGGGATATTTCAAGCTTGTAATGAAAATATACACCAAACAACGTGAGAAGTTACTATTACCCAAAACACTCTTATGCTGCATTTAGAGTACTTCAATCTAACTTATTCTAAAAATTATCCTTTCACTCGTCGTATTCACTAATAAACTAGTTCATATTGATCTGAAAGCAACGCCCTGTTCTCGCATGTAACTTGCCTCGTCTCCAGCTGTCAATCTGCAGCCGCACGTGTATTTGAATAGCATTCAAAAAGAAATACTATTAAGCCGTACCATTGGTCGTATCTTTGGTGAAACCCCTATACTTCAGGCACATGAGGATCTACAAGGAGGTAAGACGGGCTTGTTCAACAACTTCATAGTCATGCATAGCAGAAAACCGATTCAGGTATATGCGGGACGTATTTCAAGTAGTGGCATCTAAGTTTATTGATACTCCTCTTTCACTTATTGAATCACCTTGGTCTATCTCCCCAATAAAGGCTGAATTCTCGTGGCCATTCAGTATTCAATTAATGAAATTGACATCATTACTACCTGCACTCTTGATAGGTGCTCCAGGGCCGGTGGGAAATGTTCCACAAGAGGTTGAATTCAAAGATGACCTTGTGTTCGAATCCGAAGGCACCAAAGTCTACTTCTGGAAAGACGTGCAACGATTATACAGTGAGGAAAAAGATGATTTGAGGTTAGAATGGTACCCAGTAGGTCCCATATCTGCCTATGTCGTCAGGTTTAGTCATAAGGCTACTGAAGAAGGTACTGAACCTCCGGAAGTCTTGAAGTATATCAGAGGGGTTGGTTACTTGAGGGAAGACCGCCTTGTCGGATTGGCAGATAATGAAGCGTACTTCAAGTTGCTTGAGGAAGAAATGGATCGTGAAGATCTTCCAGTATTCTCCAAAGTTTGGACATATCTTAGAGGGAGTATAAAACTTTATTTTGGATTTTGAACTATGCTTCGGTCCACGACACGTATCTAAATATGTGTATTGCTTTAATGATTCTCAAGTGTGAATTTACGTTCCTATTAGCATGTTCGACATAGCAGATGCAAGTGATTGCCTGTAATAATATTTTGTGTTCCAGAATACTGCCGGCTTCAAAATTTTGTCTCAAAGACTCTATATATAAGTCTGTATCAAGTATTCCTCATAGTGGACTTTGTCATGTATTTAATTGTCATGTACTCTTCTCAACACATCTCACTTTTCTTTCACAGCACAAAACGACCAAAATCATCACCTCTACATCACACAGTAATTGAGACTAGACCAGGTGAGTCTTCGCAAGCTCAAACTAGTTGAGGTGATTAAGTAAACTCCGCATTGAATGAAATGATTCAAGGTCAACTTGATGCTTGCCAGTGATTACTCAATCTCCTAATGCAGTTTAAAGTACTCAGAAAATAAATATAATCACGAATTACTTGACAGAATCATGGCCACTTTCTAAACATATTTCTGGTCGTGGACGACACCCAGTAAAACACTTTGGTTATTTATTAAGAAAGTCGAAATAGTATATATGTCCAATATCCTAGTACTTCAGATAGTTGCTCATTTGAGCCTTTCTTCTTGTTTGCGAGTCAAAAAATCTATTGGATAGGCCATTAACTTCATTACACGAGGCCAACTCTTCTTATGCAAAACAAAAAATCGACGTTGCTTCTTCAACTTCGCTGTTCCTCCTCCTCCTCCTCCCGCAACATTGCTTCCAGAGCAATAATTTGAGGATATTTCCAATTATTTGTATATTGGTAATTACATTCACCAATAGCATCATTTCTCCCTCCTTGAATTAGAATCTTCCTCACTTCTATCATTATATATTTCAAAATCTAACTCGTTCTTTGATTTCATGTTCATGACATTATTAAGATTCTTCAAAACATACTTGTTACTCATTTCTCCAGGATTCCCACTCTTTCTAGTAAAACGAGCTGGAGAAGAAGGGTAGAATTTGTGTGATGGTGGTATCAGTGGCAGATTCTGTGGCAGAGGTGTCAGCAGCGCCAGCATGAGCTGGACTGACACAGGCAGAGTCTGCATTTGCTGTGGCAGCAGTGGTAAACGTTCCATTAATTCATCAAAGTTTAACTTCGTAGGTTTTATTGCACGTTCCTTTGCAGTCAACTCGCGTACAGTTTTCTCACCTTTTTTATCAATCAACTCCATATGTGTGCTATAATCCACTTTTGAAGCACTAGCAAATGGATTGAATACATTTGACTTTCGTGCTGATATAAATGGATTCCCAGGGGCTTGAGGGGGATCAAGTATCCCGAAAGATTCTTCTTCATCTGAAAACTCATCTGTATGAGTTTGGTTATTCCATTCCTTTGCCAACATTTCCGTGATTATATTTTTGCGTGGTGTCGATGGAGCAGCGGAGGGTGTAAATGGATATCCTGGAAGTGGAGTATCTAAGTCTTCTGATACCAGTTTCTGGCATGGCGTAGAAGGCTCTCGTTGCTCTGAATGTGTCTGGCATGGCGTCGATGGTTCTCTTTGGCTCTGTTTTGAAGTAGAAATTTCTTGAAACGAAGCCGAAAGTTCACCTTGAGCCGTAGTAGTTGGATTTGGAGTGTCTCTTAACATGTTATCTATCTCTCCACTAATATCTATTTCTTTGAATAAGTCGGAATCATCTTGCAATGCACTATTAAGTTCTTCAAGAAGGGAGTGTTTCAAAGGAGGGAGGACACCACCGAGTCTCCTTCCAGTACCTATGGTCAGTTTTTTGCTTGGTTTGATTCTTGTTGGCAGAGCTAGTTGGAATATGGAATCCTTATACTTGCGAAACGTCCGCGTCGAAGTAGGAGAACGAAGTAATTTATGAGGAGTGAAGTCTGGGCTGAGTAAGTTGATGTTCATGCTAGGACGATCTACTGACTTTTGTATCTTATGCAGTCGTTCAAACCATGGTTCTACTTGATTATTATAATATTGTTTCTTCGTAGATGTTACAGGAGTCTTTAACATTCCCTTATACAAAGTCACAGGGGTAGCGCTTCCATTAGCATTGGACATGTCAGTCTCATAGCTATTGCTCGATCTAGTTCTTGGAGGCGTTGCAGGGGGTTCTAGTAATCGTTTGGACATCTTTGGTGGTGATAGCAAATGACAGAATGGAGTGTTAGGAGGGAAGTTGGTATTCGATGGATTTTAATTGAGATTGAGACTTTGAAGCTTTTTTTGGTCTTCGATGTTGGACTTTTCGAGGTCAAAGGCCAGCCATCTTGTTTACAAAGGAAATTATGGGGAGCGAAGGAAGTTATGCAACGCATAGATGTAGATAAGTGAAATCTGAACTACTGGATTATTTCTAAAGGCCACATAAACGAATAATCTACTGCTTCCATGGAATTGTCATAAACATGATAATCGTGAAGAGATTTCTTTGAACGTATCACGTGTTTGCTCCGATAAATTATTGCAGTTATCATTTAGTGGTTCGGTACACATAACGCGTTAAGGTACAGTGTGTGAACACATGGGGAATACAGGAAGTTGACAGAGGTACACAGAGGCAACAGATGAGAGATGATGCTTTGTAATTATTATTACCATCGATCGACAGTGAGATCCTGCATGTTGTTCGCACAATACCGCAGTTCAATATCTTCGTTAACTAAATGGCCTCGTCCCTATTGACCAAATATATGGGTGTCTCTCACTTGATGCACCGCCCCAAGATTTGGATGCACAGTCTTAAGCGAGTTGCAAGAAGAAATCCGATAAATACATGAGCCAGTACACTTTTAAAATTTCCCATAATCATGTTTATAGTATCTTGGTACCCACATGCCGTCTCATCTTCGCTCAAACTCTCTTCTCTCGTCTTTCTTCTCCCTATACTCCCCTTAAATCGCCATTCTTCGCTTTCTCCTCTGATTTAGTATTCAACCCCATCCCAATTTTTCTGTCAAACGAAACAAATTAACAACGAATCCAATTTATGAAAAGATATGTAGTTAAACACCTATAATTTCATTCAACTCACCCATTAAAGTCCAATTAGTTGGTAAAGACAGTTAGTCTGAAAATAGGATTCAATTTGAACTACGTTTCTCATATTTGCTCTGCCAATCTGGGTAATACTCCGCCTCTATTCTATCGTCATATTATTCTACCATCTACAAGGCAACTCTCTTACGACTCGTTAAGCATTCTATTGTTAGATAGCTTATTTCATACATGAAAACAATCAACCCTTTTAGGTCATTCCTCTCTTTACCTCTATCTCCTCCTCCTCGTGTCTATATCATGCAGGCTGCCCGACTGCCTAGCATATTTGTCTTCAGCCCTTTAAAAATTTAAATGGTGATCTGTAACATTGGCAGGGTCACCAGAACACTCTGATAGTAGGGTCACCATGGTCCTTTAAGGCCTTTTATTTTTTTTTAGTCAAAGATAGTGTGATGAGCAAGAGGAAGATAGAAGAATTGTGAAGTAAAATTGCGAAAAGAAGGAATATTTTGAAATAAGACAGTATTCGAAGGATAGTATTTCGAAGTCTGGATCATTATTTTTTTGAGGTTCAAATCGAATGGAAAACTAAGAAAACAAAACACTTTTGTATTCGACCTCACTGACAAGAAGCCATGTCTTTTGCTGATAGTTTCTGGTCACACGACTACGAACTGGGGTTCAAGACCTTGTTCGATCAATTGTACCAAGGCGTCCTGGAAAATGATGATTTCGTTCTGCTTTTCACTATACGCATGGAGCTGGAGCTACTTTACGGTAGTCAACTAACTTCAATAGAGAAGACAATCGTGAAATCATCTTCAAAGCGTCAAGCTAATGATGATTACGTTTCATCAATCAAAAATGCCTATCAGAAGATCAATGAGAACTTTGGTAGGCAGGGAGAGCAACACTTGCAGGTTGCTTCCAATATCCGTCTGTTGGTACTTGCACCATTCACAAAGTGGTGTAAGGAACATAAGCAAAGAATTGAATATTCGAAAAGTGTTGTCTTCGATAAGAATAAACAATTTAAAGCTGCCAAGCTGCAATTGGAAAGAATTCAAAAGCGCTACTTCAACAAGTGTAGAATGTTGGAGGAATTCAAGTCCCATTATACCGAAGATGAATTGAATCAAGAATTACAAGACATTGAATTCGCAAAATCCTCCCTGGAGCATGGCGATCACGCTAAGAATAATGATTATGACGATGATGGCAATGATAAGACGATTTATAATATAGGAGGAGCCGTGTATGATGCAAAATCGATTAAGTCCTTGCTTACTGATATCATCAAATCAGTAGAATTAACTACCCATAAAGTGGCCATTCTAGGTACTTATCACAATGTTTCGACAGGTACTGCGATTACTCAATGGCTATTAGAAAATATTCCTCAGTTTAATAATAGTATTGCTAAGGCTGAAATATTTGGTCAAGATTTAATCAATAATGGATTACTCCGCATAATTGGGTCAATTGGGAAAACTTTCATTAACTCTTCCCAGCTTTATTATCAATGGAAGCCAATTGTGTTTGAAATCACAGGATTACCAGGAACTGAAGAATCAAATACTAATGCTGCGGGTATCGGCTCTGGTCCAACTGACGACTTACTGAGAACTACGTCAATCAAACCAGCATTTCAAGATTACTTCGAAGACATGAAACAAGCCATTGGTGTTAACAGCATTGATTATAATGATAAATCTCAACTCGTAAGATTGATCGATGAAGTTAACTCCTTGGACTCCCAGTATTTCCAAAATACAATGGAAGTAGATAAACTTCGATGCGAATTTGAAGAATTGATTATGGATCACTTATCTTTCATGCAGAAGTGTGAATTGGACCGCTTAAAGGCGGTCAAGAAAGCCACCTTTGACTTTTTACTGAGCTTCTCTAACAAGATTTCTTCGATGAAGGCATTATGTGATCAATTGTTGATTATTGAAGAGACTATCAACCCAATTAACGATTTGAAGTTCTTAGTTGAAAACTATTCTACTGGAAGGTTCAAGCCCCAGGTGGTGTTGTATGACAATTATTATAATTCAAATGTTAATCAAACCTTTGGTGTTGACTTGAATGTTAAATCAAGATTGGATAAAAAAGTGGTTCCTATATTTGTTCAGTGTATATTATCTTACTTGGATAAGGTATACCCGGACATTGAAAATGATGAAGAGAGAATTAACTTGTGGACCCAACCAATACATTTAGCTCAGGTCCACCAATTAAGATTTCAATTAAATGATATAAACGATCCAGCATCAATCAACGAGATCTTGAAATATACCCACCCATTGGTTGTTACGAACACTCTTAAGCTTTATTTCATGGAGTTGCCTGATTCTATTATCCCTTACAATTATTATGATTTGGTCAAATCTTTATATTCCAACTATCCCATTAATGATGACTCTAAAACTCAGTCTCGAATTACTGGCTTACAAAATGTCTTGATTGATTTACCCAAGAGCAACTTAGCCACTTTGGATTCGATATTAACGCACTTGAGTAGATTAATCCAGATCATTGGTCTGAAGAACCCTGAGCTGGCAAAGGCACTCCAGTTACGCTTGTCACGAGAATTTGGGAACTTGATATTGAAACCAAAGTATGATTCTTCTTTAGATGCATCAAGGGTCTTAATTAAGGACAAACATCAGTTTAATTTGATCAATGATCTTTTTGAGCACAAGGAGACTATTTTCAAAGAATTGAGGAGGAGAAACTCCACTAGAAAGAGTGAGCCTCTGCAAGTTAATTCTCGCAGCAGCCAATCATCTGAAAAAGTAACATCCAAACCGTCTGTACTGGAAATGTCAAGAATCAGATTAGAGAAGAAATTGCAGCAAGTAGTAAACAATCCTTCCGAAAACTCCAAGGAAGAAACCGCTGATCTTGAAAAAGACGTTGCCAATATTGATCTTGTCAAGGAGGTCTCACCAACATCTGCTGTAACTACTCCACCTGGTTCACCTAAAAAGCCTTCATTAAAAAGGTCCACGTCCCCGAACAAAAAGAGGTTGAGTTCACTCTTGTACGATGAGAAATCCCTGACGAAAGCTCCTCCAAACAAAGTAGTGTCTTCTCGCCCAACCAAGAAGGACATAGTTTACTCAAGTGATTCTGCAAATGCTAGCATGGAGTTTGGCCAGCCAAAGTTTATCTTACCTCTTGGGAGAAAGACTTCGGTGAAGGACTTAGCTAGTAAGTATGATGAGTCCGACCGCGAAGGGGAAAGGTCAATTTCTCCCCAAAAAGGGAGTTTCAAATAGTTAATAATTATCATGGGTATTCAACCGTAATACATGTAGCATCTATCTTTCTGGAACCATATGCAGTAACATGGAATTAAAAGTATGGGAATGTTTGAGACTTCCAAAGTTTTGTCCATGCTCTTGGTCTATCCCTCTTTATCTATGAAAAGTACAGTGAAATTTGAATTTCCAAGTTTGCACTTTGCTATTCTTTTACTTTGTATTCATTGACTTAGTATGTGAATCAGCTTACAAACTTCGTTAGCTCCAATCAATATTTATCCCACTATATATTCTATATACACAATTTTCATTTTATTTAAAGGACCTTTATGGGACACTTGAGATCCCCCAAAAGTGTCATACCGTTATAACAACTTTGAGTGCTTGATATCATGTCTCAACCTCGAGACAATGAACGTCAACACCAAAATTCCAATCAGAATAGGAATCAAAATCCACTTGGTAAGGGTAGCAAGAAGGTGCGCCACCTCAGTACCCCTATCTCCTTCGGTTTTTGTCTGCTGATCGTATTTGTATTGAATCTCTTTATGATTATTCATGAGGAGGTCCACTTTTTTGGAAACAGCGTCTACACCATACTGCTGCTCTCTGACTTCACCAATAACCTTCTCATTAAGTTTAGCAACAGCATTAAGAAGCTGTGAATACTGCCTTGCTATTGTCCCCTCGAAGTCCAAAACACTCTGTTGCAATTCGCGCAAGGTCTCTTGATTATGAAGTTGGACCTGGACTATCTTAGCAACATCTAATTTGAGAGCAGAATTGTCAAGCCTTTCGATAGTAGCCCCAATTTTTTGTACCTGCGATTCTATGTTGCTAAAATCAGGTTGATTTGCATTATTTTGGTAGCCATAGTTTTGATTCACTTCTCTGTTTTGGCCCCCATTAGGTTGGTGCTCTACCTCTTCTTGCATTTTACGCATTATTTCTTCACGTTGTTTCTGGTTCTTTGCCATAAGTGATTCCCTAATAATGCCTGGTTTAACGTAAGACGTTGGTACCGGTGCATTAGTGACCGTTGTAAAGGCAATTTTGACTTTTCCATCGGAAAGTAATCCATGATCGTCTACAGCATCTCCTATAAGGTGAGACCAAACTTTCAATTTGAACAACTCAAAAACTTCCAGTGAGTCTTGCTCAACATGTGCTGATATACCGAATTTGAAGTCATCTGAATCCAACGGGATCTCAATCTTATTCGTTTTGAAGCATAAATTGTTGTCCACCTGCACTTTAAACCAATTAGTAGATCTCAGGTATGACAATCTAACCGTAGTAGGTACTTGTGAATCCAAGTAATTAAATGCACAGTTTCCAAGCAGATGATCTAAATCGTTCTGTATTCGTTTGTCACCGTCACTACTGAAAACTTTCACGCCGTGTGTTTCACGATTGCTCACCAAGAATTGAAATCCATCAAAGTTGGAAGGACCTCCATAGTTTTCACCGCTCAAAATATTCAGCTTAGCTTTATTAATTAACCAAAAAGAAAGTCCATTTTGGGTGTATTTTGTATTAGCATTTTGATTCCCAGTTGAACGGAAGATATATTCAATGGTCCATTCTGTTGCAGAATTTTCCAATTGAGCAATCGACCAAATAGCACCAGTACCTGTTTGCCTATCAAATATTATTCTCCCTGTGTCCACCTTTGGAGATCCAATTGTCTCCCAAGTCGCACTTATGTCTGCTATCTCCTTGATCTTGAATAGATCTGGCAAGGACAAGTGTCCAGGGTACTCATCTTCTGCATGATTCAAAAGTGTTTCTACCACTTGAGAGGGCGGTGGAGCACCATTTGTGATTCCAGCGACAAATAGCAATATCCAGGTAGCTAATACCGAAGTCAACATGACAATAAGTGATAGGTGTGAAGAAGACTTGGAAAAGTTGATCTGATTTCCTCTTCATTCATTTTAATCGCGTACAATTTTCCAGTCGTGCTTGAAATACGCGTTGCTGGGGCCTTGCCAGCGACGTCACTTGTGCATAAAGCTTCAATAGTTGAAACACTGAAAATAATAGATTGAAGCCCTTGAAGCTAAGAACTTATTTGAGCTAATAATGGTAGCATGTAATATGCGATTTAGTTGATAGTAATACTAAAACTTCTGTGTTATGACTACACTCTTCAATGTACGCTCTGTTGAAGCTTACTTTTTGGGTGCTGGGTGCAAATAATTGGACCTCCCGTTACAATTGAATTCAATTATTACTTATAGATTGCATGCACATTTTCTTGCTCATAATACAAGATTTGAAAATCTCTAATACTGCTTTATGCTCTCTGATTGTCTTCCCTACGTCCAGCTAAAAAGTAAAAATATTGTCATTCAGTCAACGTCTCGTAAAATATATACACCAGCCATGGGAAATTCATTTTATATCCTGTAGTCATACCTTGTGGTTTGAAACTAATGGGACTTATGCTTGACTTGCGCATAAGGCAGCTCCAACCCCACTGCCGTCTTTAGCGATTACAATATGGATCTTATTGGAAGCACCTTTTAATGGATCAATCAATGCAATTGCATCTAAAATCTTAGCTTGGAATCCAGGGTAGAATTCAACAACGGAACCATCACATCCAACTTCAAAGTCCCAATCATCGTTGTATTGGTCCTTGACACGTGCAATAATTGCAGCGAGAGGGATGGCAGATAAGTATGCTGCTCTATTAGCAACAGTTTGAGTTATCTTTTGAATAGCCAAACGTTGTTCCACTGTAGTTGGTAAACGTAAATGGTTTTCCAAAATGAGTTGTGACATTTTAAGATCAGTTGAATCATCAATCTGTAAGTAGGATAATACTTCTGAACTTAAGAGCCATGGTTGCGATAATCTATGAGGCAAGGTGCCTCCACGAGATTCAAACAAGTCATTGAAGAGTAAACCACGGTCAAATAAGTCGATCAAAATAACCCTTAACAATTCACCTAAGAACATCCCACTGATTCTCTTTTCGAACAAATGGTAACCTGGGTTTGAAGTTTCTTTGTCAACAATCTGATCATACTTTGTATTATGCAAAATCTTAAGAGTGTTATCAAAAGAGCCCCATTCAGTATTAACAACCATTGCGTTTGTACCTTTAGGGATCTGGAGGTCAGGATTCAATTTCTTGATATTAGCCAAGGGTTCCAAATAAGCACCATTGGTACCAGTTCCAAAAATAGCACCAATAACCGTGTGTGCACGAGTTTTGGACACGTCATTACTGTATGCTCTTGATAACAATGTACCAACAGTGTCATTTGCCAATGCAACAACATTAACTTTAGTGCCCAATTTGTTGATATTGTCTTGCAATAAAGCCACGATATCTTTACCAACACAATCTGGCAAGTTAAACCCTTTGGTCCAGCGAATCAATTTACCAGCACCTAAGGCAGTTTGATCGACAGGGAACGAGAATGTAAACCCTAATTTAAGAGGGGCATCATCTGTGTAATCTGAATGATTTTCTTTCAAGAATAACTTTACCTTAGCTGCCAAGTAGGCAAACAAGTCATTAGCAGAAGAGTTGGCCATTAAATCATGAGGAATAGCAGATTTGGATTGCTTCATCGAAAATGTATGATCACCATTCAAATGAATTGAACATACTCTAAAATTGGTACCACCTAAATCAGCGGCCAAGTAAAGACCAACTTCCTTTCCAGTTGGAATCAGAGTAACAAAGGAAGGAATCATTGGCATATACTCCCTCAGGCCAGAAGCATTTTTTAAGCCAGAATCCATTGATTCATTAAACCTCTTAGTTGCTTCTACCAAATGGGCCTTATCAACGCTAAATTGATTTACGATATCATCAACGGCTTGCTGCAATTCTTTGTTCATCTTTCAACTATTTAATTATGATCGTTCTTAAAAAAGAACTAACTTTAGCTATAATGACTACTTTGGTTCACTTGTAAAAGTAGTTGCTTCTGGTTCCATTTAAATAATATTTCGAAAATTTCAAAATTAGGAATCCTGTTACACTCTACGACACAAACTCTAATTACATAGAATCTCTCCCCACAATTCCCCCATTTAAGCCCCACGAATGATCTTTTAAACACTCCACTTTCTTCTCAATAGCATGGTTCTTTTACTGTTATTCATAGTTTCCTTGGCCATTGGCGGTGGTGACTATATGGGCGTTGTCATCATGTGTTGTGTTGAACCAAATACGGTGCTGTATATCTTCTTCTAATGTTTGAACTCAAGTTGTCTGCCCAGTCTTTTTTTAGTACATACTGACGCACCTGACTTGGACTATTCAACGGACTTTTACAGTCCATATCATAAAATGCGCGCATCCAAACGAGTATAGTGCGCAAAGCGGGGGTCTGTAACGGTGGAATCGGTAGCTTAGGAAATGTACAAGTTGGTATCCCTAAGCCTAAGCCTATAAGTATAACAAATACTCATCCTCCAAATTATTGACTAAAGCTCATGGCTGCGCCGGTATTTATCTTGCTCTAATCTCATACTGTCTCCAATACTATTATCCGACCTTGCTATTTTTCCGAAGATTCGCTCATTTTTCAACTGTACGCAAGATATGATGGTTTCTTTCTTCAAGATTATCCGATCTAAAGTGGAACTTTCTTAAAGCATTCAGTCCAGTTTCTTACTACCACTAAAACTGTAGAGCTTTATCTCCCTTGGGGAAACCCTCTCAAACTCTTTGCAGTAGGAAGTCAATGTTTTGTATAGGCGACAGTTGGAGCTTGAAAATATGAATTTCGCCATAGCAAAAAAATCTAAAAATATAACGACAACTGCAGGATTTGAACCTGCGCGTGCAGAGCACAAAAGATTTCTAATCTTTCTCCTTAGACCACTCGGACAAATTGCCTTATTCGTGATTAAAACAGGCTTTGATTTGGCTACACTCTATTTGTTAAGAATCTGGTCTGGGTTCGAATGAGAGAAGGTTCCCTTGCGCTAGCTAGATCCCGGTATTATTATCTACCGAATTCCGTGAGGTGTTATTTACTGTTGTGTGGTTCCGAGTGTAATAGTGTTGTATTCTATACAAGTATTTATACTGTTGGAAATATATGATCGACTTTGAGAAAGAAAAGAAGATGTAAAATAGTGGGATCTTACTCCAGTATTTATATCCTTCTTTCTAGGGGATTTTCCTATGTTTGCCGATAACTCCTTGACTATCATATCTTGGCTTTAGCTCCTTGACTATACCAATTCTCATCCTTTGCAGAGGGTTGACTTCACAAGTTTTCTTGTCTTACACCCCTTCCAAGAATGAAAGTGCCGTTAGGTTATAGTTTAGGTAGAGGATCATAGTTTTACCTGTCTTGGGTTAACAGGACGTCAACTCTTATATACCTTCCGGGGTAGATATTCATATCCGATCACGGTTTATATGCCTTTGGTTCTAACAAAAGTTGTATTAAATTTCTAGGCCGAATACCCTGTAATACGATAATTTGGAAATAGAGCAATTTCCAGGATCCATTTAAATTCAGGGCTCACTAACCTTGTAATCTGGCTGCAATATAGTTGGCCAACAAGCTTAGAGGAATTGTGTTAGATTCCAGAATCAAATAGACTATGATCATGTGATCTGAGAGCTGAGATTCATAGCCGAATACCATAATTATGGTATAAGGAGAGATGCCACACGATAAGATAGATTAGCATGTAACACTTTGGCTATGTCCAAGTGTGAGGCGTATATTTCTATGATATGTCTATGAACTAGCATTTGACTTTAATCTAGAGAACCAAGAATTCTCTAGAAACCACATTATTTTGCAGCCATCTCAGAAATCGGCTATTCATCGGACTGAATTGCTATCAACAGATACTCGAGAAGAAGATAAGAGTATGAATGCTAGACAAGAAGCTCATAAATCACTTAAGGAAAGAGCCTTTGGAAAGTCTACAAATGCTGTGGTAAGATCTCAATATCTTCACTTCTCCTAGCTCTCCATAAGTCGATCATATATACCCATTAGTATAACCTTGTGTATAGAATGGAAAACTCTTACACTCAGGACAAAAAGCACGAACTGAACTCACCGAATTTTTAATTAATAATACCAGATCTAGCTAGAACAAAGGAATTTTTATCCTACAACCGAGGTCCAGATTTTAAAGAATTGTCTTTGTCATGATTAAATCTCTGGATTTCGGGGAAGGTTGCAAAAGAATCAACACTAAATACAATGACTTGAAATCATGGTTTGCAGTTCCCTGCTAATGTGATTGCTTCGTAATGAAGCAGCTAGCTATATTATAGGCGCTGACAGAGAATTCGAGATCCATTCCAATAATCTAATTATGATTCACAACGGAAGCATACAGACTTAAATCTATTAAAAATTCTATTGGTGCGAAATAAATAAAATATTATACAAAATACCAAATATTAAATCAATAAGATATTGAAATCATCAATTTCCCTCACCCAGACCAGCATACTTTGATCTAGCTCTTAACTTTGGACCATTAATATAGAACAATACTGGAATGGCAATAGCGGCTACGCAAATAAATCCAAGCGTGGCAGAACCCCATGCAACTGGATATTTCTCAGTTGCCAAATTATCAAACATGGCTTTACCAAACAATGGGAAAGCACCTGCAATAATTGATCTGAAGAGAGTATTTCCAGCAAATACTGAAGCCAAATATCTCCAGAATGACATTCCTAAATAGTTGAACAAAGACTGGAAAATAAGGAAAGCACCAGCAGCGAAAACGCCAGCCCCAATCAAAGGGGCTATCCAATGGATCGATTCAGTACCAGTGAAGGCAAAGATGAAGATACCAATAGGCATGAGAACACTTCCTGCAATGGAAATAGGGATAAAAACCTCAGGGAATACCTCCTCATTATTCAATAATTTAAGTGTGAAGTTCTTTCTAACAACCAATATGTAGAAGAAACAAGCAGTGAGGATCCCAATCATAAGGGATGTGTAAGAAACACCCATTTCCACTAAGGTGAAGTGGTATGTACCTACAAACAAAATTGGGAATGCTTCAAACCAAAGGTACATAACAGCATATACCAACGCAATGTAAAGGTTGATAAGCAAGACGACTGGTTCAAGGATCGAAACTTCCAAAGGTCTATACAATGTTTCAATTGCAACTTGGCTAATGGACATGTTGGCATTATCGACTTCATCTTGGGTAGTAATGTTCTGGTTTCCCGTAACAGCTCTCAAGCGTTTGGCTTTTCTTAACAAAATGGTCTTAGCGTATGTTTCTGGGAGCAAGAAAGTGAAATTCACTAAACAAACACCACTTGCAATAGCAAGGAACCAAAAAGACCATCTCCATCCTCCAGCTACTGTAAGAGCAGAACCTACCAATGGACCCAAACTTGGACCACAGACGGCTCCCAAACACCAGGTTGCAATACCAACTGGTCCATATGGGATTGACAAAAAGTCACATATTGAGGCACCACCAGTAGCAAGACATGGAGATGCACAAAACCCAGCCAAGAATCTCAATACGCATAAACCTGCGATGTTATCAACAAGAGCTGTAGGAATTTGGAGGATGAAGAATGCAAAAAGTGTTCCAAGATAAATATTAGTACGACCGAAAATGGCATTCTCACTGAACGGTGAAAATACCATCGGACCCAAACCGTAACCGAAAACGAATAACGATAAAGGTAAAGTTGCAACCGTTTGGCTAATATTGAACTCTTCCATGATTTCATCGATACCAGGGGTAAAAATTGCTGCACCCATATACACAGCTGTAGTCAAGATAGAAATCTGAGCAATCATGAATATCTTATATTTGAGTGGCCAATTGAATGGATTTTCTGGATCGTCTTCCCCATCCCAATCAACAAAGATCTTAGCATCATTTGTAACGGTACTACCGCAGGAAATTGAGCTCGATGATGAACCATCTACGAAATCAATTGCAAGAGAATTCTTCTCTAATTTTTCTTTTACTGAATATTCATTACCAAAGTATTTCTCAGGAATTATGTAGTCTGGTGCTTCTTCCTTGAATGTAAAGGCCTTGTGACCTGAAAGATGATATACCAATCTTCCCCAAAGACTTTGTCTAACAAATGCATACATCATTTTCTATAGATGTTTGATATTAATTTATTATGATAAGGTTGATTAAAGTTCAAAAGCTGATTTAGTTGTTTTCTCTAAGTGTTGTAAGTTCTTAAGTCTATGCTCTTTCAAAATTCAAGGTTCTTGACCTTACCTTATATACGAAACTATTTCTCCCTTAATAGCTTTGATTATTAACTTAGACACTACCATGATTAGTATTATGGTATTCACTCATCATTAGTAAGTCAGTCAACACAGCTATACAACTTGAGTTCATTTATAATCAACACAGCATCGGATTCATTTATTGAGGGGATTATCCTTTTTAGGTAACTCCGCTCAGAATTTGATGTTAATACCGGTAGAATACGAATAGTATCGCCTTGGCGACCCTAACTTCAATAGATATGTATGTGATGAGTAAGATTATTGTTGCACCATACGTAGAAATAGAATATCGTGGCTATTTTAGTTTGCTGCGAAGCCGCACGGATTACTTCTATGATCAACCTCAAACACTGGTATATCAAATAGATCCTCGAAGCGGTAGAAGTAACAAGACATTGGAGGTGTTACAAGTAGTGTACTTTCACCTTCGAACAGGAAAGAAGTTGACAGAAATTTAGTTCATGAGATCGGAATCGGGTGATTTTTGGTAGAAATAGAGCAAGGTATTATCTTATGCCTATAAATTTAATCTTAGCTGGGCAAGAAATAAAGCTACCTTCCAATCATTGCAAAATCATCTTCGTAGCTCTATTGATTTTACAGATAATAGCACACATGCGACATCTCCTCAATCTGAAAGCTCATTAAGTATTAACAGGTCAGTTTGATAAGTATAATTTATATTGGTGCAATATTTCAGGATTAGCATTAATGCTTTGCAATTAGCCAAAATCAGAGCAAGCACCGGCTGACTTGACCTCAAATGTACTAAATAAAGAAGTGGTGTTCTCTTTTTAGTATTCCGACTGAGCTAACTTTGGTTCAAGTATGATCTACAACCCAGCCAATTGAACAAACACCCGAATTGTAAGCAACAGCATTTGTTGCTTTATCAATGTCCTTTGGAAAGGGAAGCATGCGATTATGTGGGCATGATTCTTTCTAAAAATAATGTATAATTCTACAAAATCAGTATTAGTGAGAGTCTAAGCTGATTTCAGGCAGGCATTTAAACCTTTCATAGAAATAAGAGAGAATAGAGAGTGATGACAGATAAATCTCCACGTGCAGACTTGACTTAAATTGAATACAACTGCAATATAGATCCTTGCTTCAGATGATTTGTTTCAAAAATATACAAATTAATTCAACTCAATTTGAGAAATTTCCAAAAAAATTGATTTAAAATTTATTAGTTTCTAGCTAATTCTACCCCAAATCAAATGAAACAGACTAAAGAAATCTGTCAGGTCCTGAAGGCCAAAGTAATCCGTTATGGAACTACAATGCATCCCACACACCAGAAGTAACACATATAATGTTTACCCACCATAAAGTGTATGTGTGTGTCCGCCATTATTACAGTGATAACTGTGAACAACCTGATCTTTATCCATACAGATTAAAGTACCACACTTAAGACTTGAAAGTCACACATTTGAAACCAATATACCCGAATGATGATGCTCAATAGGACCGATCCTAAACGAAGTGTCTGAGAAACATAAGTGGATATTTCAACCTATTGTGTGCTTGTCTTAATAATTCTCAACAAAAGGTTGAACAAGAGGATTCCAGAAGAAAGTCTATAAATACTGGAGTCAGATCCCACTATTTTACATCTTCTTTCCTTTCCCTGAGTCGATCATATATTTCCATTAATATAAACATATGTATAGAATACAAATCTCATACACTCAGAACAAACAGTATCCACCTCACTAAATCCCGATATCAATAAAACCGGATCTAGTTAAGGCAAAAAAATCTTCTCTCTGCAAACCGAGTCTATATTCTTAACAAAATCTGTTAAAATATTTATGGTTTAAGGACCTAGACATCTAATATATTCAAAGAGGGTATTAAGTTGCTAGAATTCAAACATTGCTGTCAGCTTCGCCCATTAAAAGGATCTCTTTAGACTCACTTCCTGAATTAAAATATACTACTACATCAAAGCTTTCATTCAGATTAGCTAATATTGAATTTGCAGTACATTACTGTCATAGTTTATAATAGTAACCATCACCATAACCATTGTTCTTCTCATAATTCTTTAGTGTAAACAATTACTGGGTAACTGTTAGATCACGAGAGCATGTAACCAGTGATCAGGTAGCTAAAGCTTAGGAAAGTCCCCTAGAAGAAAGTCTATAAATACTGGAGTAAGACCCCACTATTTTACATCTTCTTTTCTTTCCCTAAGTCGATAATATATTTCCATTAGTATAAACATATGTATAGAATACAAATCTCTTACACTCAGAACAAACAGTATCCACCTCACCAGATCCCATTCTCAATAAAACCGGATCTAGCTAGCGCAAAAAGAACTAATTCTCAAACCGAGTCCATATTCTTAATATTAACCATACCCAAAGTCCGTACGCATAGATGCAATGGATGAAATCAAAAAAATATTCAAGGTAACACATGAAACCCTCAGTAGATATTCATATCCCTACAGAATTTACAGATCTTGCGGCAATTCTCATGAAAAAGGCTCAATACTGCTAGAACCGAAGTTTTAACAGACATTACGTGTTTCAAGTCTTCATACCACCAGCAGCTCCTCAAGAATATATAAAAGTTTTGCATGCTAGACAAGAAGCTTGGCGGACTGAAGTTGAAGAAGGCAAATAAATAGCGGAGTAAGAGCATACTATAACTTTTACTTGTCTATTAAATTCAACAATTATTTCCTTCAGCTTTAAGACTCATATATAATACAAGTATCCTACACTTAGAACAATCAGTCGCATAACTCTACTATCAACGACAATGATTTAGCAAGCGGAGTCAAATTTATTCTGTGGGACCATAGTGCAGAAGTTAACATCAAACTTATAGGCCAGAGGATTAAAAAAGAAGTAAAATTCGGATTATAGCACATACATTATTATTCTGCTTATAACAACAGTCAGAATTGTGCAAGGTAAGCCAACAGTCTTAAAAATAAACTCTGTGTTGCTAAAAAAATACCTTGTGAACAAGTGGAGAAAGAAAACAAGCCAAACTTTAATGAATATAAGGTCACCAAAAGAACAAATTCCAACAGACTCATAAAACTTTTCAAAGTCAAGCACATTGCTGCGTAAGTAAATCTAAGTACTAAATTTCATCAAGCGAAGAATTTGGAATACGAAATATCAATTAATTGTCAAAATTAGTTTGAAGCGATCAAGTGTACCCAGTTTGGCGCTACAACATCAAAAATATTATTTAGCTTATGAGCTTCACCACTAAACAACCATGAACTAGATTACACTATTCATAACACATCTCAGGTAAAATTTGAATTACGAAATGTAAGGCATATTTATTGAAAACGCTGCACAACGTAAGTGATCTAAATTCATCTGGCACAAGAAAGAACATTAATAAGATCAGCAACTTACTAAAGGAAAGGTGTTTAAATTTTCCTGACTATGATCTATATCTTACTGCTTTTAATTCAAAGATGAGCTTGCCTTGATTTGCTGCTGTTCACCTAGCTACCACTATAATAAAAGCCTATAGTGTCCCTAACTTCTCACTAGGTTCATGAACATAAATTTATTACTAATACTTGAGACAATCCTTACATATATAGATCTATATATAGTTTTGAAGAAACTAACAAAACGCAGAAATGGTCACCTTGTAAGTTCATTCTTTGGTTAAACTTTAAATACAGTGATAGTAATACAAACTTTTGAACCAATCTGAAATGTATTTGCATAACTCTCAACATATAATATATCTTAATTTTTCGAAGAATAGAGATCACCATGGTACATAATAATATATAGCATTGGTATCATTTCAGTCTATATAAGGATGTGGATAGATAGTATTTTTTGTTTAGTATCTATTACAGGACAAATACCAGATAAATGATTAAAGCAAAATACATTTCTCTTCTTGTAATTGATTAGGAAAGAAAATCATCAGCATCTGCTATTCTCTCCAATATTAGTTAAGCTCACAATATTTGCTGTTTTATGATTTGATTCGAAAGATTGAACTGGTGCTACAGCAAAGCTAGGCATTTGCTCAAAGTATATCAAGGCACAAATAAAGCTTACTTGAATCACAAACTGGGAAGATACATTCAATTCAAAGTCAAAAAAATCTGAATTGTGAACAGCAGCAAGTACATTCAGATTGTTCATATATCTGCAGATTGCTTTTTTAGTATAATTTAGTAGTAGTTATATTTCTCTTTTGGCAAGAACAATACGTGGGTGCTGGGTCAGATTTCTTAGTGTCAAATATATCCAAGATCATCTTACATTTCTTGGCCTGTTTAATGAATTAATACTTTAGAATAATACTTATCTCTAATTCTGCATCACAATTTGTTTTGGGCGTGTTAACGTTGGGAAATTTGATCACTAATATTTTTTAATTGAATCATAATAATTGCAACAAACAATAAATCTATATCAGGCTTAACTAATCAAATATGAGAGCGAAACCCTTACTTATGTATCTTTAGTGTCTAGATTTTGACTGTTAAATTTCATATTTAATTCATGCAAGCATAATTCAAGTGCTGCTCTTATGCTAATGTTGAGAACTAGATGCTAGTATTATTGATTTTTTTTGTTATGGACAAGCAATTGTGAAACTGTTGTAGTGTATTTGATCTGATGAAGAGATATGCAGCCTCTTGTCTCAACGCTTTCTCACTTGATTGTTACAGCAGTGGAATAAATGGAGAATATTTTGAGAGTGCTTTTGCATTAATATATTTTCCTACGTAGGTCCATAGGATTAATATCCGAAACTTAAATATTGTATCGTTGGAAACAATGAATAGATTATTTTGAGAATGTTGGCTGTTGCAGATAATAATGAAATGATATGATCTCTACAGCATTGTTATAAATGAAGACGTCCGTTTAAATCCTGTAATATGCATTTCTAAGGAAGTCATTTCTATTCTCGTTGTATCTTGCTTCTGGCTAGAACAATTTCTATGGCAACCACTGTAATGTTCAACAAGCATTTGATTATCTTCTGAAGGAATTTGTCTAATGGTTGTCTTCAGCAATGATGGTATTAGGCAACTAGCCAGGAAGACAGCGTAGGTATAGCTAGTTTATTGTGGTATGCAAAACGATCGTGGCTTGAGGCCACGTCGATATTGAGCAATTAATTATATTACTAAGATATTCCAAGGCCAACTTTATTATTGTTTGCAGAGTTGTTGTAAAGAATCTCACTTGGTGAAGTTTGCATAATTGTTACATCCTCAGTGGCCTGTATAAGGTGGCTGATGGCAAAACACTTTTTCAGAACTATCTGTTATGCCGGTATTTAATTAATTTGTGAAAAGTATGTATTTTTATCTTTATATTGCAATTATTTTGCATGAAATCAAGTACAGAGAGCATATGTTGCTTCTGTATTTGGGAATTGATGTTATTTATTTCGAAAAGACTTTTCAAGGCAACAAAGGTAGAGAAGTGCAATACCGTAATGTTTGGTACCTATTATGAATATTCGCTTTTTGTCATAGAGTTTGCGACTTTTCATACCCAAATATTCGATCAGTATAGGTGTTTTTAATTAGGTTATAAAGGTATATTTTATTTCTTGCCACTAAATCATGTCCGTTTTTTAAGGTATTAGCGTTTATTATTTTACTTGTTAAAGTATATTACAATGATATTTTGGTGGCACATACCACTTTCATTTTCCAGAAACGTTGCGGAAAAAGTAGTTGCGCCATAGTCATACGTATCATGCAGCATCAATAGTTTTTGGTTGTAACTTATGAACACTAAAATATTCCTTATCGATTTATATACTTGAATAATCTTATTTATTCTCATGAGATTTGTAGCTGGTTATAGAATCACTTGATGAGTGTTTTGATTTGCAGCCAAATTTAAAAATAATTATATGATTTCAACAATTATATCCTTTTCAACTAGTACCCTAGAAGGTTTGCAGTTTGACAACGAGTTTTGGCCTTCTAGAATTTCTCTATTCTGCATGCTTTGAGCAAATTACATCAAGATTTCATAAACGTTCCATGCTTTCGAATTGAGCATTCGCATTTATACAAACGGCAACACATCATTGTGTTTCCAAGTCAACTGATATTTTCTGAAGAGAGAGGTATCTCTCAGAGAATCCAGTTCATACTTCTTTTGGTTATATATTTGCAGTTTACTAAAACATGGGTTAAGTAATCAATTTTAAGCTCAACCTTAGTCTTGAATTTTAGAGACCTAGCGACACTTCTGTTTGAATTTTTACTTGGGATATACTTGTTTGGTAGGTTTCGGATCTGAAAGGCAAATTTCTGGCCAGCGCAAAAGAATTTCTCTCTAATCAAACCAACTCAGGATTCTAACAGCAGGTGTTACCACCCTGTAGAGTACAAATATAATGAAGTTAATTAGATTACAAATATCCTCTGACCAGTGCGGATAGTGCATGTATGCCACGAACACATCCTTTCAAGGTGCCCAACTGGCCAAATTAAGAACCAGCTGCAGGGCTGATGATTTAGTGTGACCAGTCTAGAGAAATGCAAACGCAGCGTAAGGATTCTAAAGCAAGATTTCCCCTTTGCGCCACTTACGGTTCTTGTCTTACTTTCGATTCGATAGTATTTGGTTTCACCACCAGATGTTTTTTCACATTTGTTGAATACTTCTGCAGAGGAGATGAAAACATTGCGAGAATTAGTGGCCGAAAGCACGAGAAGAAAATGTTCTTTGGGATTCATACATTTTTGATTCTTACCATAGTTTTACAGTTGCTATCATTTTTTCAGTTTCATCTGTTCAAAAGGTATCAGGTGTCTCAAGTCTGAGCGCTCTGTTTGGGAAGGCAGGTGCATGTTATTTCAGCTACATTGGTAATACCCTTGCTTGTCTTGATCCATTTGTATGTCATAAGTAATAATTCACGCAGACTCTTCTGGCTGCTCGTGTTAACGGTCGTGTGACTACTCGTGCGCTGTTCTTATCCTATCCTAGTTGCCTGAGATGAGAGTTGAATGCTATCCATGGAGCTAAAGCCAAACCTTAGGAAAGCATACTAGAAGTAAGTCTATGAATACTGGAGTAAGATCCCACTGTTTTATTTCTTCTATTCTTTCCCTAAGTGGATCATATATTTCCAACAGTATAAATACTTGTATAGAATACAACACTATTACAGTCGGAAACAAACAACAGTAAATAACACGGAATTCGGTAGACAATAATACCGGGATCTAGCTAGAGCAAGGGAATCTTCTCTCATTCGAACCGAGACCAGATTCTTAACACAGGCTGTATAGTGCTCTGTTAGAATCCGACAGCATGTAAATCGTGATGGATTATAACATGCATCCCGCATATCAGAAGTATCACACATAAGACTTGAAAGTCACACATTTGAAACAAATATACCTAAATGAGGTTGCTCAATAGGACCGATCCTAAACGAAGTGTCTAAGA